>MDKI01086605.1:0-55822 GCA_005239505.1 Nicotiana paniculata
ATTATATATATATATATAATTATTCATTTTCAACAATACAAGATATAAATTATATTTTATTTATTTAAATTCATAATATTAGCTCATACCAAATTTTAAATATTTGATTATAATTATATTATATTGAATAAAAATTCTTTTGTCAAATTGTAAGAAAATCAAATGAGTGGGAAATAGTTCGTATATTTGAAAGTATTTTAGTATAAAAAAGAGTTCCACCTAAATCAAAACATAAAAAAGTTACTCCGTCATCTTCCAAAAACGTCGTACGTCATCTTTCTTTTCTTATTTGATTTTTGGTATCTGTCCAAATAGATAAACTTCTAAATACCAAGTGGATACGTCCTATTTGGTTAGTATTTTTAATTCTTTCATTTTCTTGCCATTTATATATAATTTAAGCGTAACAATTTATATAAAATAAAATGTTGATATTTTTGACGTTCTAAATATTACATTTATCTACGTAATCCAAATAAGGAAGAATGTAATATATAAAATTTAGTTGATTTTATTGTCCTAAATATTATAAAAATAATTAAACAAGTATTTCTACATATAAGAAAATAATTAAATGAGTATTCCTAAATATTAGAAAAATAACTAAATTACTATTTATCCAATGTAAACTCTATTTTTAAAGGTTAAAAAAGACGAATGACATATCGTTAAGGGTCTTTGGATTTTTAATATACGAAAAAGGTCCTAAAATATCCCTCTACCATTAGAAATTGTTTAAAACTGTCCCTTGTTGTACTATTGGATCAAAAGAATTCTTACCGTTAACTATTCAAACACATATACCCTTTTTTGACGGACTAGACATATGGTACACATCCAAGACTCTTGATCCATCTGATTTTAAATTAGACTTGACCCGCCCCACTATCTCAAGACCCAGAACCGATAACCTAACTCTTTTCTTCTTCCACCTTATCCCCTCCATTCCACCTTATAACCTTCACGAACCGCCGCCACTATACTAGGGGCTCCTATCAGTTGCAGTTGCAACCTCAATTCGGGGTATCTTTTCTTTTGAATTTCACAAGTTCATTGCTGCTTTCACTCTTTGTCGAGTCAATAAGCAGACTTATATATCAATCCAAACGCTACCGAACAGTTTCAAAGCTATTTAGTTATCAGTCAAGTTGAATAAAATTTGTGGTCTTAACCTTTTAAATATTTTAAGAGCGTAATAATATGTTGACGTTATAAACTAGCGACTGAATAGGAGAAATCAGTGTGATGGAATCTACCATTATGTTAAATTTTAGATTTTTAAAGTAAACAAATAATTGTTGTCATAAGTATCATTCCGCTGTTTAAATGAGAATTCTTCATTTGAATTTACAGTATTCATGTCTCTCGACTACAGAATATTTCAATCAATTAGGAGAATCCAATGTGTTCAAGGTAATTGCCAAATGAAGGTGGATGAATGAAAAACAAAGATGTTGACAGAATCTTTTCTATGGTGGTCTAATGGTGATGGAGGAATAAGTGAGTGGTGAATGTAGAGCTCTTAGTGTGGCGGCAGTGTTTGGAGCTAGGGTTAGTTTATAGGTCAAATGATTATGTTTTCTTGGTTATGGATTCTGGATTTTGGGTAATTGGGCGGGTTGAGTCTAATTTAAAATAAGATGGACCAAGAAGGTTTGGATACAACGAGGGACAATTTTAAATAATTTTTAATAGTAGAATGATATATTCGGGCCTTTTCCGTTTAATATAATATAGATAATGGGTAATTTTGTAAATAAAATTTATTTTTTCTAATTGAAAAATTAATCTAATGCTTTAACTATGTCGTTTAAACAATTTTCATGTTGAACTAACATCTCCAATTTTTAGAAAAAGAAAATTTTGACTTGTCACAAGCTTAGCCAAAAGCTATGAGAGCTATAGAGGGCGAGGCCAACCAGTCGGCCTGACAGCGAGAGACAGGCAAAACTACACAAAAAAATCCCAATTGCCAGATATTGCTACTACACATTCTTTCCACTTGACAAGTCAACAAGGAATTTAATTAATTAATGACAGAAAAGGCTTTGTTATTTTCTCAACCATTTCTATCTGTCTTTTTTTCTCAAATTTCCTTCTTCTCCAAATCATCCCCATCGGAATCTGCTTAAAACAATACGTCGTCGTTTCGGAAAATGGACGACTGCTTGAAGCTGTTCGTAGAGGAGACATCGTTTTACAATAGGGTGGTTTTAGGTACGTTCTTGCCGGAATCATGGTGGGCTCCACTTCCTCATTGGTTTCAAGGGTGGCTCAGGAACTACATTGGTGGGCTCTTACTTTACTTTATATCTGCTTTTCTTTGGTGCTTCTACATCTATCGCTTCAAGCGCAATGTTTATATCCCTAAAGGTCAGATTAATTCTTTTTTTTTTGTCTTTGATGAAATTGTTTTTTGACTCTTTCACTGATTAAGGTCAGTGAGATGTTGATTTATGTGTATCATATGAGTATATGAATTTGTTCATTCATGTAAATTTTAAAAATTCAATTTTGGGTTGTTGAAATAAGTTAGAATCTGCTATAATGCTGCTCATGAGCATATTCACTTACCTTCTAATTCGTAGTTTTTTAAAAAGAAGGCCTTTTTTTAGCTACCCAGATCACAGCCAACCACCTCCTCCCTCTACATACCAGCTTGCCAATTGCCATAATTCATAAATTGAAGGCAGAGAATTTGTCAATCTCTTTTAATGGATAAAGCTATAAATTTGGTTAATAGTGACACTATTAATTAGATCCTAGTATAGGCTATGACACCTTGACATTGACCAGATGAGCATGACATGAAAAGCTTTTCTCATTGATTGAGAGTCTTGAGAATATGACAACACATAGAACTGCTCTATAGTTGACAGGGTAATCAGTGAATTTAATTACTTGTTGTTGGTGCTGAAAAGAATGGACAGCAGACAGCCTTTTGCTTTCAAAGAATGTCAAGTTAATTTCATTAATGTCAAGTTAAATAATGGACAGCTACAGACTTAAAAACAAAAGGACAGTTATAGCCTTTGATTTCTAAGAAGAATGTCAAGTTAATATCAATCTCCTAGAACATGCTTGGTGAACTTGATTGATGACCTCTTTGAGTTTTAAGCCATCATTTTCTGAATGAATATAACTACTTCATTTTATTGTATGCTTTGATATTCTCATCCGATGTTGGTTTGGAAGAAAATGTGAAATTTTCAGCTTTATGAACATTGTCATTGCAGATGCTATCCCTTCAAATAGAGCTATGCTTTTGCAAATAGGTGTGGCAATGAAAGCTATGCCATGGTACTGTGCTCTTCCGTCGCTTTCTGAGTATATGATTGAAAATGGGTGGACAAAATGTTTCTCAAGAATTAGCGACGTTGGATGGCTTTCCTACCTTATCTATGTTGCAGTTTATTTGGTAGTAGTTGAATTCGGCATCTACTGGATGCACCGGGAGTTGCATGACATAAAACCTCTGTACAAATATCTCCATGCTACACATCATATTTACAACAAACAAAATACACTCTCCCCATTTGCTGGTAACTTCCATCTCATGACTTTGGTCTATTTTGAAAACAACTTGTAGCTTCCCTATTAGGTAGGCTTCTTGCTCCTGCTTTCTCGATAATTTGTTGATCTAATTGTGCTTGGACGTTTTTAAATATGACTGGAAATCTTGCGAATGAACTCAAGTTGTAAATTTTCACATCTCAGTCTTTAGTCATACACCATTCCCTTATTTAGTTAGCGGGGATCAGAAGGGATAAAGTGGCTACACATTGTTAAACTGAGTATTGGCCCCTCTTTATAAATGCTAAACTGTTACAGAGAGCATGAGAAAAGAGCATTTTATTTGGGCTTTCTTTAACCACTTTTACTCACAAAGCATGCCTTGCTTCATACATCTCATCACTGTCTCAATGAGTTATAAAATCTAACTTCATGGCCATTGAAATTGAATATTTCTACGTCATTAGGATCATCTGACACGAGGAATTTTTGCATATATCCATACCTTACACCTTACACGTTCCAGGAAATTGGTTGTCAAATCTTCCCGCATTGTAACAAATTAATAGAGTCCAATGAACCAACGATATGTTTTCTATGTACTTTAATTATCTGATATTTTCTCTCGGGCTTGTTTGATCTTCGTTCTCTTATAGTATATCTGGTCATAATTCGAGAGTTCTGTTCCAACACCAATCACTAGCTTGACTTGCTGCTTTGCAAATTAGGTTTGGCGTTCCACCCATTGGATGGAATACTGCAGGCAGTGCCACATGTAGTAGCTCTTTTCCTGTTGCCTGTACATTTTACGACGCACATAGCCCTCTTATTCATAGAAGCCATATGGACTGCAAATATCCATGACTGCATACATGCGAAGGTGTGGCCTGTAATGGGTGCTGGCTACCATACCATCCACCATACTACGTACCGGCATAATTATGGTCATTACACAATATGGATGGACTGGATTTTCGGAACTCTTCGTGATCCTGTTGAAGATGAGGTCAAGAAAATGTAACATTCTTCTCGACAACCAATGGTTGTTCGTTTCCCTAGTTAGGCTGCCCTGTGGCTGGTGTTTCATTAAGAGTTATGTCTTGTGTGCATTTCGTGGATGTAAATTTTATTATTGGTAGTTTTTCAATTTTATAGACTGAGAACAATTATGCTACAACGAAAAAAATAAAAGAAGAATGTGTGTTGCTGCCTAAGATGTCTTTTTCTTTACTATTCTTTTACTAGTATTAGTACCTACAAGATGCGCGGACACAAATCATATCAAATTATGATATATATTGTTTGAATCATGTGTAAATAACCTTAAAATATAAAACTCTCAGATAAAAATTATATAACATTAGATATTAATTATGAAGCAGGATATAAAATTATTGTTCAAATCTTGTAGCGGAGAACCTATTTTTTTTTTATTTTATATATTTGTAGCTATCTAACCTCTTGATTTTAGTACTTGCATTTCTTTTCGCTATCAATAGCAAACAATATTAAACATATCGTGTTGTGATCTGTCTTGTTTTAGCACATTGAATTATATTATTTTAACAAAATTTTTACTATCACTTTGTTTTTATCTGAAAGTCAAACGTCTTATTCATCACATGATTTTTACGCTATTTTTTTTGTTCTTTTCTTATAGTTATTGTATTATTTATTATTTAATATTATTATACTATCATATAATTTTTATTAGCTTAATAATTAAATTAATGTCTTTCTTATTATCCTTTAATAGTATTTAATAAATATGAATGTTTTATTCTTGAAATTTGGTATATTTTTATGCTTGTATCCTCTTATTTGAAATTTTTTAATCATTTAAATTTATCAGTAATATTTTTAACTATAATTTAATTATTTACACTACCTTTATTTTCTTATACATTCTCTTCCCTACTATAAATTTTAATTACTTTTTATATTAATGTTTTGCCTATCACCAAAATAATATCATATTTTATTTTAAAATTGTAACTTTGAATTAGTCTAAAATATTAATACATAAGTTATTTGATTATTATGTTCCAAATGTATGAGCTCTCTTATAATTTCTTTTGTATTGGATGCAGTTAAATTTTCTTTCTTTTTTAGCTTTAAGATACATATCTAATTTTTAATTTTTATTAGTAAAATTACATATATTAGAAATTTATTTTTAAAATTTTATTTTAATCATAAAAAAATACTTTCTTAATTTTTTGAACACATTATATCTAAATATATTAGCAATATTTTTAGTGTCATTTTATTTCTTTACGTAATTATTTTTTTAAAAATAATTCTCATCTCAAATTCAAATAATTCTACTTTCTAAATTGGGCCAAATTTTCAAAAAATTATGATGCGCTTTCAAATTTAAACTAACTGCATTCAATTCAGATATTAATCATAAAATTATTTTTTTAATTGTTTAAATACATCATATTTAAATGTTGTACTAATATTTTCACTGTCATTTTATTTCTTTACATAAATTTTCTTTCTTTTTTAGTTTTAAGATACAAATATACATTTAAATATAAATATAGATATATAGATTAGATTTGTCTAACATCTATATTTTATGTATAAAATTCATTAACTACTTTCATTAATTAAATTTCTATTTATAATATCTAATTATTAATATTCTCCTAAAATTACCAAGTGACTTTATTTTAACTTGCCACTTGGGTTAACCACAATGCATACTACCTTTAAAAAAATATATAACTAGTATTAGTACCCGCACGATGCGCGTACATAAACCATGTCAAATTATGATTTGGGTATATGGATTAGGTGCAAATAAATTTAATATTAAACATCTATATATAAATTATAAATAATTATTTGATATTAATTAAGAAGCAGGACATAAAACCATTTTTCAAATCTCATAGTGGATAACCTATTTTCTTTTTCTATATCTGTAATAACCAAACCCTTGATTTTGACACTTGTATTATATTTTATGGTCAATTAAAGAATACTAAATGTGTAATGTTGTGATCTGTCTTGTTTGGGCACATTAAATTATATTATTTTAACAACATTCTTTGTCACTTTATTTTTCATCTCAAATTCAAATAAGTCTTATTCTTCAACATTTTTAGACTGAGTTTTTTCTTCTTTTTTTCCCTTGCTTATAGTATTGCATTATTTATTACTTTTTTTGTTTTTATAATAAAAGGATATATATTATATTAGCTAGAAGTCATTTAGCTTGTTACAAGTAGGTGAAAAGTTTCACTCATTGATGGAATATCACAAGCAATATTTTGGTTACCTAATGTTCTTAGCATATTACAAGCAGAAGTAGATAAAGTTTTTTCAAAAAGACAGACTCCATCTTGTTCCGTAGTCAGTTGTAGCTTCACAAAAAGAGGTGGAGTTGCATGGAGCTTTGGCATGTCCGGACTGCATTGCTTAAAGTTTTTCCTGGTGGCTTCTTTAGCTAGTAGATGCGCCACTTGATTTTCTTCACGGATGTTATGTCTAAGTAGTAGGTCTTTCCGCTGGTGCATTAATGATCTGCATGCATAAACAATGTTAGAAAAGACTATATGGTCATGCTGTATTGCATTGATGGCCTCTGTTAAATCTGTTTCCAGCTCAAGTGGGAAAATGTTGAATTTTACGGCAACTTGGAGCCCCTCGTATATTGCCTGCAATTCAGCATGTAGGGAGAGATGATAGTAGTTTATTTTTGAAATCCAATGATCCAACTTCCTATGTGATCTCTGAACACTCCTCCTATTCCTGAATTTTTGTCACATTATGCTCCATCGATATTAAGTTTATACCAATTTTAACTTGGTGCATGCCAACTTATCTTGATCGATATTTTGTGTTGGGGTGGTTCGCTTGAGGAATTTAGAAGGAGGAATTCCTGGACCTGCCCCATTATGTTTTTAGAATGAATGGAAATTTTTTATTATTCGAGTTGTTCTTATTCCTAGAAATCCAGATACCTCATAAATATGTCAGCCCATACAACATTAGTCGATTTTAATGAAGGATTTAAGTCCCCTAAATTGATAATCTAATGATTAGTACCAACAATATTATTGGTGTTGATGTTAAGAGATTTTCAAATATCTCTGACATTAGGGCAGTTTAAGAAAATATGGGTAATGCTTTCCACATCATTACAGCAGATAGTGCATACAGGATCAATATTTAGTCCTATGTGATAGAGGTATTGGCGACATGAGATTCTATTATGGAGACATTACCATAGAAAGAATTTAATTTTATTGGGGCATTGTAAATTTCATATCTAGTTGAAGTCCAGTCCCACCGGAAAAAAAATATTCATCAGTTGATAGCATGTTTGAGTTGTGAAGACCCCATTGTTGTTTAAACTCCATACTGATTTGTTATTATTACCTTGTTTGAGGGCTTGTGGGATGATATTAATATTATTAATAATGGAAGTTGGCAATTCGAATGAAATTTTGGTGAAGTTTCAAATACCATTATGAAGGATATTTTTGACCTTAAGATTGTTTTCATTTTATTGGAGGGGTCCCTCTATACAATTTCTCAATTTAGGAGAGTTAGAAATCCAATGAGTGTCCCACAAGTTAAGATTTGAGTTTTGTCTTGGAAGCCAGAGAATGCCTTTAGAGCATGTAACTCATCCTTTGAGGATGCTTTTCCAAATGAACGAGGGATTCTTGGGTTTTTTTTATCCATATTTTTTTATGAGCATATTTGCTCAGGGGCATGAATTGGTTAGGATTCTCCATGTTAGCTCACTTAGAAGCGCCATGTTCTTAGAATTAGCAATATTATTATGCCAAGCCCCCTAATTGTTTAGGCATTGTAACAGTATTCCAATTAATGAGATGAAACTTTTTCTTGTCATTGGTAGTTCCCCAGATGAAGTTTCTCTGTATTTGATCAATTTATTTTTTAATTTTGATGGGAAGGATAGTGTATTGCATTGCATGATAGGGATATATTTTAATGTTGCTGAGGCTAACATGGCTCTGCCGGCTATACTTAAAAACTTAGTTTTTCAAGTTGATAATCTATCACGCATTTTGTCTATAATGAATTGATAATAAGAAGCTTTACGATTTCTATCTAGAATAGGAAATCCTAGGTGTTTCCCAAAGGAGTGGTTAATCTTGATGTTGAAGCCCTGTGCTATATTATTGGCAGTATCAAGAGGGCAGTTTTTGGAAAAGAGGATTTTTCATTTTTGAAGATTGATGGCTTGTTCCGATAGATTACAAAGCAATTTTAGGCACTTGTCAATAGTATTGAATTTTTTTAAATTTGCCCTTGCCATAAGAGTAAGATCATCAACGAAGAATAAATGAGAAATGCCTAAGTCCTTATTACTCAGGTGGATGGGATCCCACAAACAAATATCCATTTGGTGGAGGATAAGTCGTGTGAGAATTTCCATACACAAGATAAATATGTAAGGCGATAGAGGGCATCCTTGCCTAATATCTCTACTGGTGCTAAAGAATTTTGTGGTAGCCCCGTTAACTAAGATTGCAATTTGGCTAGTGCATATGCAGCTCATAATTAGGCGTGTTAGGAAAATTTAAAAATTTGAGAGTACGATAGATGAAGGACCATTCTAGCCTATCAAATGCTTTTTCAAAGTCCAGTTTCAAGATCATATTGGCTTTTTGCCATTCATTTTTATGAATTGGGTACAAATTTCCTGGATTATCACAGCATTGTCACAAGCTCGTCTTCCTTTAATAAAGCTAGCTTAAAACGGGCTAATAATTTGATTAAGGAATGACTGTAACCTATTTGCAATGATCTTAGTAATAATTTTGTTACTAGTGTTATAGAGG
Source organism: Nicotiana paniculata (assembly GCA_005239505.1). NCBI lineage: Eukaryota > Viridiplantae > Streptophyta > Magnoliopsida > Solanales > Solanaceae > Nicotiana > Nicotiana paniculata. The sequence continues at coordinate 9,342 of MDKI01086605.1, forward strand.
CAAATTGGTTGAAAGTTTTTTTAAGTTATTGGCATTAGGTATTTTTGGAATTAGGCAGATGTATGTGTTGTTAATTCCTGAGGGTAGTGTTTGGATATATGTTAATACCTAATTTTTCTCTCATATTGTCAACTATATATATATATATATATACACATACACACACACACACACACTTTCAAAATAGTAAATATGCACCATCACTTAGTTTATAAGCATATACAAGCATTTTTCATAATTTTTCCATAATTTTTAAAGGCTTTAAATCAATTTATTTCTGTATTTTATTATATAAATATCCAATAATTACCCTCAAAATTATTTTTATGATGATTTAATCATCTAAACTTATCATTTATACAATATGAGGTTTTAAATATTTTCAGTGCATTTCTTATAATTACATTTTGCATTTTCAGGGCTAAATTGCACATTTTGCAATAATAGCCCATATGCATGTATAATTACATTATTTATACAGAAAATGACTTTTTATATTTTTATAATATTAAATAATTGTTTTTAATTATTTTATTAGATAAATTATATTTTTATTATTTATTAATTATTTTTATAAATTATTTATTTGTTAAATAGTGGGTATTTAAAATATGGCCCAAAACTTACCTATTTTTCGGACCGAAACTACCCAGACCTTGGCCCAATAACCTCATCCCAATCCTAAGCGACCCAACCCAGTCCAAAACCGACCCAACCCTTCTCGAATCTCAGCCGTTGATAAAAAATGATCAACGACTCACAATACCTTTTCCCCTTCTCCTTATATCCCCTTACCCTAAGCCCTAATCCCAATTCCTCTTTAGCCGCCGCCTTCAAAAATCCCTTCCTCTCACAGAAACCCTAGCCGCCTCTCAAAAAACCTCTCCGAATCCGCCTCAACCATGGATTTTTCTGTGATTTTCTTACCTTTTGTGTATCGTATCGCCATCTCCTATGATTCTATGTTACCTCCTTGTATTTGCCTAAACATGGAAAGTACTACATCTCAGATTTCGACCATTTCCTTTTGACTACTTGAATCTGGACATGTATCTTGTCCATATACTTCACGACCATGGCTTTATGGGTCCGATTAGCCGAGATTTCGGCCAACCTTCGACTTCTGTCAACTAGGGTTTGAATTCCCCTTTGTTTCTTACCGATTCTTAACTGATAATTTTCCTTTTCTGTGTTTGACTACTCTTTTTCCTTATGTTTCCCTATTTTCTACTTTATTCTTTTCCTTAAATTTGACTCTGAATGATTTTTGGTATTTTTGGTATTATTTGTGTGTTTCCCTGTTGATTTACTGAATCTTTGATTTATGCCCTAAAATTGCTTCTAATTGATTCCAGAATATTTTCTTTCTCTCTTTGTTGCATCTGAATAATTTGTCTTCCATGTCTATGTGTTCGATTTCTACACTATATAAACCCCTCCCCATTCCCCTTTAGAGGAGACTCTTTTTGGACTCACTATAGCCTCACTAGATCTAAAGCTTTACTCTGATGTTCCATTTTATACTCTGGTTTTGGACGGCTGAAAGCCAAAGCCATTTAGTTTTGAGTTCTCGCTTCTCGTTGATGTTCAGAATATTGTGGATTTTTGTTCTTTCTTGCATTTTCGTTTAACTGGTAAGTCACTTGACTTTTGCAATTTCATCCCCACATGTCTCTGATTTGCATGTATTCTTACCTCTAAATCCATGGCTTAATATATTTTTGAGTTATGTTCAAGCATCGTTCTGTTAACTTTATATGCGTTTTTAAGTCTCTTTAGCCTTTAACTGCTCCTAATGCTACTAGTTCTGAAGTTATCTACGCCTAGCTTGGGTAATTTGAACCTTCTTACGATTTGCTCAACTAGTGTATTGACTCATGGGTGTTCATGAACATGTGTATCTACTTCGTCCTGAATCTTTGTAATGGATGCCTCACATTTGTATTAACCTGTATTAAGACCTTCATTGTTAGTCATAATTTTCCTCCCTGCTATTGTGTCACTCAATATGATCACTCGACCCCATACCCCTCTAATGTTTCCTTGTGATTTAGAACAATTGTCTCATCATGTTTGAATTATTACTTTGCGATATTAGGATAAATCTCTGATACAACTGGATCATCTTTAGTTAATTAGACCACTATGACAATGCTTGAATGCCTATATCTACTACTTGACATGATTTTACCTTACACTCTGCTCAGAATCCCTGTAGTAATAGTCTGACATACGTGTCTTAATTTGTGATTGTGATTTATCCCTCTGCTAACATGATGCTTTGTTCTTTCTGTGATTACTTGGTTCATAACAATGTTTTCCTGTCTTCTCGATAATAATACTAGATTGGGTACTTAGCATAATTCCACCATGTTTTAACCTGTTTTGCACCCGTGTACAATAATCTTTGTCAATCCTGTAAACATGTTCTTTTCTCAACTTTTTTTTCCAGCATGTGACTGCTTCTGTGCTAAGTGTTGAACTTGTTTCTCAGTTCACATTAATCTTGTTTTTTAAAATTCTGTGATTTGTTATTTTGCTGTTACCTGAATATCCCGCTCCCATTTTCCCTTTTATTGCTACATGCACACCCTCTTCCCTATTTCCCATTTATATGAACTCATATGCAACTCTTCGCTTAATTTGGTTACAATGTGCGTTTCCCTTTATTTCCTAATCATGTTCACTTGCTCCAAACTTTTTAAATTTGCTATATCATGTCTCTCCCAATCCTTACCCCTTTATTTTCTTTATTACAATTCTTCCACATTACGTTAACTAACTTCTTCCCTATTTTTCTTTATTTTATGTCTTTACATTTATTTAATACTGCATTTACTGCTTTCATCATGCAAATCACTTGACAACGTGTTGTTCTTTCATAAATCATGCTCCACATCATATTCCACTCGTGCGTAATTAATACCATAACGACACTTGATGAGTGTCCGCGCTCTTCCTAAATCACCCTTTTAAATTTGGAAAGGCTTATTTGCGGTAATACTAGTCGATTAGCGGTGCAATCGACGGTTCCGTGCCTTTTCCTCTCAAGTTTTTCACTTGAGGGTATTGGTCTAGACTCTTCTAGAAACTCCCACTCTAATATTAACTGTGCACGCATCATGTCTAAACCTAGGTATGGGTTAGAATGCTATCCGCGTGATAACTCTCTAAGGAAAACCTTGTCCAAATCCCATCGGGATTTACATAATCCCAATGGGCACAATCATGATATATGCATTATTTGGAGAAAACATGCAGATATGCTAATCATTAATGTGTAAATAGTCGAATCCAGAAGGGGAAAGGGCTAACTTTATCTGTTTTGCAGAAATGAGGCACGAAATGCCCAGGTTCGGCATGGTTCGAAGTATCCCACCTTTGTTGCTAGATTGGTGGGAAAATCTCTCACCAAGTGACAAAAACCATGTGAAAAGAGTTCTCGAGAATTTACCTTCTTTGCTAGACATTCAGCCAAACAATGTACTGCTCGAGGTCGCTACTATGTTCTAGGATGAAAAAAGGGTTGTTTTCTGTTTCGGTGACATAGAAATGACTCCCCTTCTAGAGGATATATGAGGCTTTGTTGGGCTTCTCTGGGATAGCCCTGGTCTGTTGGTACCGAAAAATCTCACTTCTCGAGGTTTTCTGAAAATGATGGGTTTTAGAAGGAATGATGAGTTAGTTTGCCTGGAGAAGTCTTACATACCATTTGACTTACTTTATGAGCGTTATGGGCACAACAAGTCCTACCGTCTTTATCATGATGAATTTGCTATCACCTCTCTGGGTTGGACTCATCGCCAGGTTTTTGTGTTCATTGTCTGTTTTCTGGGGATGTTGGTATTCCCAATATAAGGAGAAAGGATTCACACTCGCTTAGATATGGTTACTAAGACCCTAATGGAAGTAATTGAGGGATAAACTTACACTATTGTCCCAATGATGGTAGAGGAGATATACCGAGCCTTAGACCGTTGCAAGAAAGGATATAGGCATTTTGAGGGTTGCAATCTGTTGCTGCAAATATGGCTATTGGAACATATTCAAAGGGGAAAATACCCTCAAGAATTACCGCAGCAACCATGGAATGATCACATAGCTTTTCACCATCCGAAAAGAATGACTTTTATCCCGGATAGGTTTGCACAACCAGGAAATGCTGTGGGATGGGTACACTTCTTTACCAATTTAACTGACGACAAGGTCCATTGGATGTTCGAGTGGTTCCTTACTAGCGAATTCATCATCAAGTCAAGAGTTGTTATTCATCTAGTGCTAATCGGATTAAGGGGGTATCTATCCCTATGCTCCTATCAGAGTCATAAGGCAAGCTGGGAGGAAACAAGTCATACCACGAGTCTCCAAGATGGTTCATTACAGAGCAGACTTCCAGGGTAATGCCATTCCATTCAAGTTCGAGGCACAACACATGTGGCATCTAAAGATCATTGTGGAAAAGGATATCATCGAGCCAGATCAGTATCATGCCGGCCATGTGTATTTCTACCCATCATGGTTGGTCGGTGACATAGCAGAAGAAGTCAAGCCAGGGATTGATTTGAGAAATCGGGTCATAGACGATGCTAGCAAGGTGCAAGTCAAATACATGAGGTTACGCAAAAGGATTTTTGAATTTGAGGCCAGACACTTGGAACAATACAAAGTGAACATGGAAGCAATCAATGAATGGAGAGGAATCACTAAATCAACAGAGAAGTTGGAGTATTTAGAGCAGGGTCTGATGGAGCTTGAGGGGAAGATGAGGAAAATGGTCGTGGATTGTCAGAATGCAGAGAGCAATGAAGGAGGACATCTAGCAAGGGAGTATCTGCTGTTGGACATGCGCGACCTGGGGAATCTGATCGATGGGGCTAAGAAGGCCAATGTAACGACTCGGCCGGTCGTTCCGTGAGATTTACCCCGTTTCCCCCATTTTTGCATTCTTCATATATTGCTAGCCTGTTTTTGTTGTGTTGGGTCAGTTGGTTTGGGTTTGGAGTGGTCATGGTGAGAATTGAGGCATTTAGTCTCTCAAATTAACCTAATAGTTGAGAAAGTCAACTGAGAGTTGACTTATTGGTGAACGACCTCGGAATGCGAATTTTATGGCTGGGATAGCTTCATTAGGTGATTTGGGACTTAGGAGTGTGTTCGGAATGAAGTTTTGATGTCCGGTGTAGAATTAGGCTTGAATTGGCGAAAGTTAGTTTTTGGTGATTTTCGGTCAGCAGTGGAAAATAGGCTATCAGGGTCAGAATGGGATTCCGAAAGTTGAAACAGGTCCGTAATGTCATTTTGGGTATGTGTGCAAAATTTCAGGTCAATCAGAGGTGTTTTGGTTGGTTTCGGCGTAATTGGCGAAATTTGGAAGTTTCAAAGTTCATAGGCTTCAATTTGATGTAATTTTGGTGTTTCGAAGCCTCGAATAAGTTTGAATGATGTTATGGGGTGTGTTGGTAGGATTGGTTGAGGTCCCGGGGGTCTCGGGTGTATTTCGGATGCTCAAACGGGCACTTTTTGGCCTTAAGAAGACTGCTGGTTTCTGATGTTTTAGCAACAGTAAATCCTTCAATGTGATCGCGTGGACTCATCCGCGATCGCGTAGAGTAAAAGAGTGGGGCAGCCATTTTGATCTACGCGATCACGTGGTTAGGATTGCGATCCCGTAGGTTGGTCAGGTAAGGCAGTGCGATCGCGTGGGTGTTGGTGCGATCGCGTAGAGGATTCTGAGGCGCGTGTGTGAGGTGAAAAGTTGTTCTATGCGATCGCGTGTATTAGTTTGAGATCGCATTTAGTTAGCTAGTCTTTGCATCGCGATCGCGTGTCTAATGTCGCGATCGCACTGAGGAAATTAAATGGCTGGGCAGAATGTTTTAAAGGCCATTTGTGCGAGAATAGTTCATTTTCCTCCATTATTGAACGAGTTGGGAGCTCTTTTAAGAGGGTTTGAAGAGGAAATTGAACGGAATCACTTGGAGGTAAGGTTTTAAAATTCATAACTCATTTATATGTCGTTTTCTAAGTAATTAAATCGTAAAATTATTGGAATTAAACCCAAATTTGGGGAAGATGGGTGCATGGAAATTGGAATTTTCTTTTGAGGATTTAAGTGGGAAATTGTGGTCCGATTTTAGTGTTCTATAGAATTGTGGGAGGACGAGGATTCTAGTGATATAAATTTTATCTAATTCCGAGACGTGGGCCCGGGGTTCGGGTTTGGCCAGATTTCGAGATTCTTGTATAATTTGATAGTTTTCGATTAGGTTGTGTTCCTTTAGTATATATTAATGATGTTAAAATGGTTTTGGCTAGATTCGGAGCAATCGGGAGCCAATTTGAAGGGCAAGATCATAGCGGACTAGTGTTGTGGCCCGGTAGAGGTAAGTAATGGTTATAAATCTTGTCCTGAGGGTATGAAACCCCGGACTGCATATTTCTCACTGATTTTAGAATGGCGCACATGTCAGATGACGAGTATGTGGTGCACACTAATTTTTTTTGGATTGGACTAGGTCCACTTGCAGCAACTAATGAGTTTCATATTTTACTCAAAACCTTATGTTAAATTATGTTCTAAAGATTGTTGAAATATTTTGGCTATAAGCCGTGTTTGGGGCCTCGTGCCGATCTGTTTAGACCCCTTGGGGGATTTTTACTGTTGTTTTCCCCACTATTTATTGATTATTTCACTCAGCCACATTGTGCTTACTATTTTCGAAACTCACCCTGATTTACACTACTTTGACATTTAAAAATGATGTTTTGGGTCGAGTACCCTGTTTTTACTTATTCGCCCGAGGGGATTTTGAGAGGTTCTGCTGAGTGAGGCCGAGGGCCTGATTATGAGGATATGATACGCCACGAGGTGGCTTGATATTAGCGCTTGGGCTGAAGGAGCCCCTCTAGAGTGTGTACACACCCCCAGTGAGCGCCCCGAGTACCGAGTGCCGAGTGATGAGTGATTGGGAGGCATGAGTGACTGTGAGGTGCTGAGTGATTGATTACAAGTGATGTTAAGGTATGCCTGAGGGGCTGATTATGAGTGACTGTGAGGCATGCCCGAGGGGCTGATTATGATATATGTTTTTGCGCGAGGGGCTACTTATGATTTTACTACTTTCACTCTGAACTTATGCAATGTGTTTCTCCCAAGGGGCCTCTATGTGATTCATTTCATTTTCATACTAAATCTTTCGGTTTGGAGCTGTGGAAAATAAACATTTTTCAAAGGACTTTCCTGAGGTTGGTTTTAAGGCATGACAATTTCATATATCTATGTTCACACTGTTGCTAAGTAAGGCTGTACATATTGTGAATTAATGACATTGATTTTTATGTGTTTCCTTGCCGCTTAGGCTTGATTTATTTTCATTACTACTGAGTTGGCGTACTCACATTACTCCTTGCACCCCTGTGTGAAGATACCGAGCATTAGCTATCTTTTCCGTGCGGAGCCAGAGTGCGGGATATAGAGGTAGCTGTTTGGCGGCCACAACATCTCTGTTTTCCCTTCTTATTGTAGCTAGTTATTCATTCGGAGGTTTTGTATTATAGTAGTATAACTTTGGCTTATTTTTCTTAGATGCTCATGACATGTTGGCTCCGGGTTTTGGGGTTGGTGGCACTGTTTATTGGCCTAATGTATTTAGTAAACTCTGTATATTTTATGAAATTCTTGAAATTGGATTGGGATTTTGAAAGAAATTTTAAACATGTGGTTATTGGCTAGCCTAGTTCCACGATAGGCGCCATCACGACCGGTTTAGGTTTTGGGGTCGTGACAGCCAAGCTTTGAGAAGGTCCCTCTAGGACCGAGTAGATTAGAATTGATATTTACTTGTTTTCTAGAGTCGTTTTAGAATTCGATTGTAATAAGGAAAATGCCACTAGTAACTCTTTATAATTATTGTTGTTTTAATAGAGATTTGGTCTATTTATCATATTAATGAAATGACACAATTATCGGCAGTGAGTTTCTCCAAATCTATATGTCGCTAGGCCTACCTCGGGCACAATGAGGTCCCCAAAATTAGGATGCGAATTTATAATTCCGCAATACATGTTTAAATACTGCAAATATCCTTTCAAAACTCCATACTGACCCGTTTACCTTTTTGCTTTTCTTTGTTTTGATTATTCTCATCCCCTAAGGTTGGTTCGTGCATACTAGCATCATCAGCATATCATACAGATCTAGAGGTCCTCCACCACCTCCTCCTCCAAGTGATCCTAAAATTAAGGGAAAATCTAAGATGGATGACATGAGTGGTATTAGTAAAGACAACGCTACACGTGCAGAGAATGTTGAGACTTCCGATGGTCGGAGTACTCCGGCACAGAATGATTTGGTCTTACGCTTGGAGCAGAAGACACTTGGGTTACAAAAGTTGAGCAGGTCCGTAACTTGGCAAAACCTTTCCCTCACCTTGAACGTCCCAGAAATCAACCAACCGAACGCCCAAAACCCAGTACCTCCTCAAAACACACCAAACTAGCATCCGCAAAATCCTCCGCACCTCATCAATACGCCACGTCTCCCCAAAATCCTAATCCTCCATCAGTACCAACTCCTCCTCAGCACCAACATCATCCAACCCAGTACCCACAAACTACCACCTACCATACTCCTCAAAACACACCACAACTACCCCTGATCCACAGAACTCAACCAATGATCACCACTACACCCAAATCCCCAGAATTCATCAAAACAACCCCATATACGTAGAAACCTTACCTCACACTTCACGAAAAACCCCATACACACCAGAATCCACCGAGAAGGACCTGCTCATCAAGAATATGGCGGGGGAACTTAAGAAGCTCACAAGTCGTGTCCAAGGCGTCGAAGGAGGTAAAGGCATTGAGGATTTGAACTATGAAGATTTGTATATTCAACCGGACTTAGAATTGTCAGAGGGTTACAAACCTCCCAAGTTCGAAATGTTCGATGGAACAGGTGACCCAAAGGTGCATCTAAGGACATACTGCTACAAGCTCGTAGGGGTTGGAAAAGATGAAAGAATTCACATGAATTTATTCATGAGGAGCCTCATCAGAGACGCCCTATCCTGGTATATATCAGCCAAAATTCGAAGAAGTGGGTTAATTGGGTAAGCATGGCATCAAATTTGATTGATCGATTCAGATTCAATACAGAGAATGCACCAAATATCTTTTATATCCAGAATCTCAAGAAGAAGCCAATAAAAACTTTCCGCGAGTATGCTATTCAGTGGAGATCAGAAGCTGCGAAAGTAAGGCCGACATTGGAAGAAGAACAAATGAATAAATTCTTTGTCCGAGCCCAGGATCCGCAATATTATGAGAGGTTAATAGTCATTGAAAATCATAAATTCTTCGACATCATCAAATTGGGTGAAAGAATAGAAGAAGGAACTAAAAGCGGGATAGTAACCAATTTCGAGGCATTACAAGCTACCAACAAGGCCTTGCAGTGAGGAGGCATATCCAAGAAGAAGGAAGTAGGACTGTGATGGTAGCCCAAGGTCCGAAATATCCTCTCACATACAAAACACCTCCACCCACATATCAGCCTTCACCTCCCAAATATCCACAACCCGCCACCGCCTACCATACTTATAATACCCAACCAGTATATTACCACTCATCGCCAGCCCGCCAAAACTATCAAAAACCCAGACCAAATTTTGACCGCAGGCCGCCCAGACAATATACCCCTATTACCGAACCCATCGATCAGTTGTATGAGAGATTGAAAGCTGCCGGTTATGTCACTCTTATTCTCGATGTTGCCATGGAAAATTCCTTCCAATGGGTCAATCCAAATAAGACATGTGCCTACCACTACGACATAAAGGATCATGCCATTGATGAATGTCGCACTCTGAAGGATAAGATCCAAACGTTAATTGATACCAAGGTTATACAAGTGAAAGAGGCTGCAGCTAACATCCGAAACATTCCCCTCCCCGATCACATGGGCAAGGGGGTAAATGTGATAGAAACTGATGAAGAATGGGTTTCGGAAGCGTCAATTGGGCTCATTCGAGAAGGAGATGATCCTAAGAAACCTGCATTCACTCTCACTCCTATTGTGGTACAGATACAACCACCAATCGAAGTTGAGGTAGCCACATCAACTCCGTTCAAAGTTGAAGTAACAACACCTACAGCTGCGCCTCCTCCGTCTGAAGTAGAATTGACCACACAATTCACTATGACGGTAGCACCCACACCATCTTTTAATTCCAGTGCCTTACCCTGGGACTACACCGCAGAAGCGAGAAGGAAATGAAAAGGGAAAATGGAAGAAACTGGTGTAGCACAGGGGATGACCAGAACTGGTAGAGTTTACACACCTGAGCACCTAGGGGAACAAGTAAAGAAGCCGCTTCCAAACAGCCTATCATTGAAACCGGCCCAGATGATCTTTGGAGAAAGGTGCAAGCGAGGGAATACTCTGTAGTTGACCATTTGAACAAAACCCCTGCTCAGATATCTATTCTATCATTACTGTAGAATTCTGAAGCACATAGGAACGCATTGATGAAGGTATTGAACGAGGCTTACGTGCCCAACAACATTACTAGTGGAGAAATGGTTAACATGGTAGGACAAGTATTGGAAAGCCATAAGTCACCTTCCATGAAGACCAACTTCCACCGAAAGGATTGAGCCAAAACAAAGCACTGCATATCACGGTATAGTATGAAGACAAATTCATTGCCAGGGTTTTGATAGATAGAGGTTCAAGTCTCAATATCTGTCCATTGACGACTTTGAAGAGATTAGGTAAAGGTTTGCATGAGATACGAGAAGGGATTATGAACCTAAAGGCATTCGATGGGCCTCAAAGAGACACGATCTGGGAAACCAACCTCTGCTTACAAATGGGCCCAACTTGGTTTGATGTTGAATTCCAAGTACTCGACATATCCTCCTCATACAATTTACTATTGGGACGACCTTGGATACACGCCGCTGGGGCTGTAGCATCTACTCTGCATCAGGCTTTGAAGTTCAAATGGAACCATCAGGAGGTGATCATTCATGGAGACGGAAGTAACCCCATTTACACCAATTAGACTGTTCCAGTAGTGGAGAATAAAAGGAAGTTTGGTAGAGAGACTTACCATCGCATTGAGCGTGTTAATGCAACTGAGAAGGACAAGTGGTGGAGTAGGAAAATAGAAAGCATATTGGCATGGGCGGGGTATGAACCTGGCAAGGGGTTTGGAAACAACCTCCAGGGTATCACCAAACAAATACAGCTAAAACGCCAAGGCACAACCTTTGGAATTGGATATCAGTACACCTTGCATTAGTATCAGAATAGGTCGCCACCATGGCACGGTCCTTACTACCCTCTTGAGCAGCCGATACCATATTTGAGCCAATCCTTCCATCAGGCTGATATGATGTGGGGATCTGAAGAAGATGAAGTTCTAGCTGGTTTGAGGAATCTATTCTTATAATATGAAGACATGGATTGCAGTGTAATAGTTGAGGAAGAGGGGAGGAGGAGGAGGAGGAGGAGAAGGAAGGCCTCGTCATCCTGACAGTGGAGAAGGAAGGCCTCGTCATACCGACAGTGGAGAAGGAAGCTGTCCTCAGGAACTGGAAAGCCACACCATCAGGGCCCCCCGAGTCCCGGGGTATCCTGGCTACTAGTGTCATTCATTTTTGAAAATAATCCTTTCGAGCATTTTAAAACATTTTCAGTATTTTGTTTTGGAAACATTGTTTGAATCATTAAAATCGCTTTTTGTTTAACATTTTGATTCTTAGCAATGGCTTGTTATTTTATTATTTATTACTATTCTCTATATTTTTCTCTCCACGGAACTACTATTTCTTATCTTGATGAACCAAAGACTGTGACATGTAATGAGATAACGCAACATAAGTATAGTAACTCATAATAGATAGAATAAGAAGATGTAATACCTGAGGAAATTGTTAGAGAAGTTGAGAATTTTGAGAATAAGCCTAAGTCCAACCTGGACAAAACTGAGATAGTCAACTTGGGAGATTCCGAAACAGTCAAGAAAACCCGCATAAGCATTCACCTGTCACCATCAGAAAAAGAAGAGTACACTCGTTTCCTGAAAGAATATGAACATATTTTCGCATGGTCGTATGATGATATGACTAGGTTGAGCACATCTATAGTGGCTCATAAGCTACCCACCAATCTGATGTGTCCGCCGGTAAAACAAAAGCTCAAAAAGTTCATTCCAGATATGAGTCTGAAAATCAAAGAGGAAGTCACCAAGAAGATCAAAGCTAAGGTTCTCAGAGTGGTTGAATATCCGACTTGGTTGGCCAACATTGTGCCGGTTCCGAAGAAGGATGGGAAAGTCAGGGTATGTGTCGACTATCGGGACCTAAACAGAGGAAGTCCCAAAGACGATTTCCCACTACCAAACATACACATACTGATCGACAACTGCGCCATGCATGAACTTCAATCCTTTGTGGATTGCTTACGGGTTATCATCAGATCTGGATGGATGAAGAAGATGCCGAGAAAATAACTTTTATTACACCATGGGGAGTATACTGCTACAAAATGATGCTGTTTGGTCTGAAGAATGCTGGGGCCACTTACATGGGAGCCATGACTACTATTTTCCACGACATGATACACAAGGAGATAGAAGTACACTGGATGATGTCATCATCAAATCCAAGAAGGGTACATATCATATAGCGGATTTGAGAAAGTTCTTTGATCGGCTTCGAAGGTATAATCTGAAACTGAATCCTGCAAAACGTGCCTTTGGAGTTCCTGCCGGAAAGCTATTAGGATTCATCGTCAGCCGCAGAGGAATTGAGCTACATCCATCAAAGGTCAACGCTATCCAGGATCTGCCACCACCAAAGAACAAGAAAGACGTAATGAGTTTCTTGGGGCGTCTCAATTATATCAACCACTTCATAGCACAATCAACTATAATATGTGAGCCGATATTCAAAATGTTGAAGAAGGATACCACAACCAGTTGGACTGAAGACTGCCAAAAAGCTTTTGACAAAATCAAAGAATACTTGTCCACACCACCAGTCCTAGTCCCGCCAGAGCCCGGTAGACCACTGCTACTCTACCTCTCCATATTAGATGGTGCTTTCGGTTGTGTCTTGGGACAACATGACGAGACAGGAAGGAAAGAACATACCATATATTATCTGAGTAAGAAGTTCACACCCTACGAAGCATGGTATTCTCTGCTGGAACGCACTTGGTTTGCTCTGACATGGATAGCCCAGAAACTGAGGCACTACTTCTGTGCATACACCACATATCTCATATCAAGGATGGATCCTTTGAAGTACATCTTCCAGAAGCCCATGCCTACAGGAAAGCTAGCAAAATGGCAGATATTGTTGAGTGAACTTGATATCGTTTATGTGACTCAAAAGGCGGTTAAGGGACATGCATTAGTGGATCACCTTGCAAAAAATCATGTAGGAGGAGAATACGAACCACTAAAAACATATTTTCCTGATGAAGAAGTGTCATTCGTAGGAGAATATATTGTCGAAGCCTACGACGGGTGGAGAATGTTCTTCGATGGGGCTGCAAATTTCAAAGGAGTAGGTATTGGAGCTGTTTTGGTGTCAGAAACCGGTCAACATTACCCGGTGCCCGCAAAGCTCAGATGTTTTTGCACCAATAATATGGTTGAATATGAGGCTTGCATATTGAGGCTTAATTTGGCCGTTGACATGAATATCCGGGAATTGCTGGTAATTGGCGATTCAAACCTCTTGGTACATCAGGTTCTAGGAGAATGGGCTACAACAAATACCAAAATATTACCATATCTATATCATGTGCAAGAGTTGATGTAGAGGTTCATAAAGATAGAGTTTAGACATGTCCCGAGGATCCAGAATGAGTTTGAAGACGCATTGGCCACTTTGTTCTCCATGATACAACATCTGGACAAGAATTTCATCGATCCCATTCTGGTAAGGATCCATAATCAGACAGTTTACTGTGCTCATGTGGAATAAGAAACATATGGAAATCCAGGTTTCACGTTATCAAGGAGTACTTGGGAAAAGGAGAGTACCCAGAGCATGCAAATCTTACTCAGATTCGCAAGCTACGGAGATTGTCCAACCATTTCTTCAAAGTGGAGGAATTCTGCATAGAAGGACTCCATACCTAGGGCTATTAGGTGTGTTGACGCAAAGGAAGCTTCCAAACTTCTTGAAGAGATACATGCTGCAACTTGCAGACCACATATGAATGGTTTCGTTTTAGCCAAGAAGATACTTAGAGCAGGATATTTTTGGATTACTATGGAAACAGACTGCATCAGGTATGTCCAGAAATTTCATCAGTGCCAAATACACACATATATGATATGGGTGCCTCCAAATGAACTTAATGCAAAAAGTGCACCTTGACCATTTGCCGCCTGGGGAATGGATGTCATTGGACCAATTGAGCCTGCCGCTTCGAATGGGCACAAGTTCATTCTAGTGACCATAGAATACTTTACAAAATGGGTGAAGCTGCATCTTACAAAGCTGTAACCAAAAAAGTAGTCGCAAATTTTGTCAGAGATCGTATTGTTTACAGATTCGGGGTGCCGGAGTCCATCATCACTGACAATGCCGCCAATCTCAACAGTGAACTAATGAAAGCTATGTGTGAGACCTTCAAAATCAAGCACAAGAATTCCATAGCATACCGGCCCCAAATGAATGGAGCTGTGGAGGCCGCCAACAAGAACATTAAAAAGATATTAAGGAAGATGGTAGAAAATTACAAGCAATGGCACGAGAAGTTACCATTTGCCTTATTGGGATACCGTACAACAGTCCGCACATAAACCAGGGTAACTCCTTATTTGCTGGTCTACAGTACTGAAGTTGTCATTCCCGCAGAGGTAGAAATTCCTTCCTTGAGAATTATACAAGAAGCTGAACTAAGTGATGCAGAGTGGGTAAGGAGCCGCTATGAAAATTATACCTCATTGACGGGAAAAGAATGAATGTAGTGTGTCATGGTCAAATTTATCAGAACAGAATGTCCAGAGCTTTCAAAAAAAGGTCAAACCTAGACAGTTCGCACCAGGGCAGCTGGTGCTAAAACGAATCTTTCCACATCAAGATGAAGACAAAGGAAAATTCTCACCCAATTGGCAAGGAACCTACATCGTTCACAGAGTATTAATAGGAGGAGCACTCATACTCGTAGAAATGGATGGAGAGATTTGACCAAAGCCTATAAATTCAGACGTAGTCAAAAGATACTATGTTTAAAGCTGTTTATATTCAATCTGATATAACTGAACTACGCTTGACCTGATTTCCATTTAAGAGGGGATATGTAGGCATCCATGTGGGTTCGGTCACAATTCAATAAAATTTTCATTTTCCCCACAATTAGAAAATGGGGCATAATTTTGAGGAGGACCCTTAAAATTCCTTAGCAAGTCCAGCCGACGTCATTGTATGTAGAACAGTCAGGAAATCGTCTAAATAATTGGGGCAGAATTTCGAGGAGGACCCTCAAAATTCAAATGCAAGGAAGTCTCAATGTCTCTAAAAGTGTCGCAGTTATTGGGTCATCTTATTTATTTGATATTGTATATTATTATGTTTTAATTATGCACACATATTTGACGAAAACTTTATTTTATGAAATAGCCGGATGCTACCCACGGTAACTCGAGCAGGATTTAAATACGGAGCAAAGCAAAGCAAGCAGGCAGAGGCACGAACCAACCTCCTTCGTAAAACTCACGATTTTCCTTTGGATACAGGAAGAAGGAATAGCCGCAAACACGTGCGCACCTTAGAATCACTAACGACAAAGATGCCAAGCGCAAACATATCCCCCGCTAAGAAATATGTTGTTCTTACTTATTATCTGTTCATAGCATGAGACTAAGAAATGCCGCACCCCTTTTTCTCGCGAAATCGGGTTTCGACACGTGACAACTCTTTTAAGGAAGGGTATTAAAAGAGAGAGTTTCCACCTAATGGATTAAGGTGAGTTAGGGAACCTATTTTCATATAACTTTGGATTAACCAGTCGCGTCACCAACGATTGGGGATGAGCTCAAATTACCTTGAGGAAAAGGTGTTAGGGACTCCTCGAGGTCCACAACGGTGGGTCCTGGCCGAACTCGAATTATATGAATTAGTCTAAGAGAGAAGATAAAATTTGGACAGATAAAAATAAAATGATTGACTTTAAAACAAAGGTAGGGGGGGGACCTAAATTTTTTAGCCTAAAGGATCACCCTGTGCAACATAAATAATATTTCGTAACTCCGTCAAGGTGGGGTGTTACTCATATTATTCAGCAGGCACAGACTATCATCTCCTGCTACCCGATTACTATCTTTAAGTTGTTTAGCTAAAGCGCACTAGTCAATTCTAAGTCGTACCCTATGCGTCCACTACCCGTCCCATGACTATGGTCCAGGAGGCATTTGGACCTCTATTTCAGGGTGGTTCTAGACTTTAACTTAGGTTTCTCAAAAGGGAAAATACTAGGCGACATACAAAACCTTTTGTACTTTCACATATAGGAAAATAAGACAAGTTAACCTCTGCACTTAGACAACAAATGCACGCGAAACTGATTAACATTGACAGTTGCAGATTTGCACCAGTTAAGGTTGCAAAAACCTATAGACATGATTTCTATGTGATACTGAATTAATGAGCATGCAGTTTATACGCAAAAGCCATTCCTTAATACGATTTCCAGAGCCTACATAATTTATTACTAATTTAAGAATAAGGGATTAAACCTATAAGCATGATGTCTAGGTGTTTTATGCAGTAACTAAGAGTGGTAATCACAAAATAATGTTCAGAATTACTCATTTAGCCCTATAGGCATGCTTTCTAGTGATGACAATGACACAGTGTTGAAAACTCCTGAAGAGGCGAGTGGGATAAAACTGATTCAGACCCTATAGGCATGATTTATATAATTAAAGTTGATTTTAGATCCTATAGACATGATTTCTATAATTTGTAGATAGGGAAGCATGTAAACAGAATCATGTACGCACATTGAGTCATAAAATACCCTATAGGCATGGTTTCTAACAAACAGAAGTAGAACAAAATTGAACTAGATGATGAACCTATAGGCAAGATTGCTAACATATTATGATTGAATATATAGAATACGTATAGGCATGATTTCTAACACACGCCAACTAAACATATAATAACACATTACTAAGCTAAGTAATGAACCTATAGGCAAGATTTCTACCCAATTCAATGCAAGTATAGGATAAAACCCCTTTCCCAATTTCACTAATACCCCAAAATGTTATTACAAGAATTATTCCAGACCTAGAATGAATAGAATATATTACAAAGTAGCTAAAGGGAGCCTACAACAGGCCCAAAAATACACCTGGCCAGACCAGGCCTTCATTCTCACAGTTCACCACAACCCAAGGTTACATACTCATGGACATAAGGCGGCCAGGACTTGAGTGATTCACCCAGTGAGCACAAAACATAGTTGAGCATATGGAACCAAGGCCCTAGTGTGTAACCCAGGGCAGTGCTCACGCTAGGGAGGTTAACAAAGACAGAACCTAAGTAGCCTTGGCTCTCACCCGACTAAGAATGGGATTCAAAAAGAGCTTAGGTGACAGGTGAAAGAAAGGACCAAAATTAAGAAATAGGAATTGGGGGATTCAGACATGATTAAATCGAGCCAACCAATCAAACATTTGAACAAATCATAGAACTTAGAAAAAAACTAGCTTAATGAAACTGATAAACAGGTTTCACACTTAGCACAACATCAGTCACATGCTAAAGAAAAGTTGACAAAAGAACATGTTTGCAGGATTGGCAAGATCATATGCTCAGAATAAGTTAAAACATGGTTGAATTATGCTAAGTACAGAACCTAGTGTTATTATCAAGAAAACAGAACAACATTGTGATAAGTCAAATAATCATAGAAGGGGGAGAGCATCATGTTAGCAGATGGGTGAAAATATAGTCACAAATTAAGACACCTATACAAACTATTCCTCATAGTAGCATGTATCATTGTCACAGTGGTCTAATTAACAAAAGATGATCCAGTTTGTATCAAAGATTTATCTCAAGGCAACAATTCAAACATGATGAGACAACTATTCCAAATCACAAGAAAACACTAGAGGGGTGTGGGGTCGAGTGATCATGTTGACCCAGTAGCAGAGAAGAAGATTATGACTAGCAATGAGAGTCTTAACGCAGTCTGACACAGATGTGAGGCATTCACTACGGGGATTCAGGACAAGTGAGTAAACATGTTCATAGGCATTCCGGAGTCAATACACTAACTGAATATAACTTTAAAAAAGTTCAGATAACTTCAGAACTGGTAACGTTAGGAGCAGTTAAGTGTTAAAGAGACTAAGACATACATAGTTGATAGAGCAATGTCAAAACATCACTCAAAAGCATATTGAACCATAGATTCAGTAGTAATAACATATGCAAATCAGAGACACGTAAGAATGAAATTGCAGAAGTCAAGTGACTTACCAGTTAAGCAAAAATGCATAAAATAATAGAAGTCCACAGTAGTCTTAGTAGCAAGATCTCAGAACTAAATAGCATTGGCTTCCAGCCGGCCAAAGTCAGAATACAGAATGCAAATCAGGATAACTTTAGGTCTAGTAAGGCTATAGTGAGTTTAGAAAGAAGAAGGTCCCCTAAAGGGAATGGGGAAAGGGTTTATATGGTGGTAGAAATTAACACATAGACATTATGAAAACACATCATTCAGATGCAAGAAAATATTCTGGAATCAATTAGAAGCAATTTTAGGGCACAAAATCAAAGATTCAGTAAATCACGGAAACACAAAATAATACCAAAACACAAAATTGTTCAGAATATTTAAGGCAAATACTAAAGTAAAAATTAGGGAAACATAAGGAAAAAGAGTAATCAAACACAGAAAAGGGAAGATTCATCAGAATCAGTAAGGAAAAAGAAAAAATCTCAAACCCTAATTTTAGGGAAAGTGTAAAATTGGCAGGATATACAAATAAAAACAAACATCACACAAAATATGATGAATAAAGACATAATATTATTAAAAATTAGAAAATCGAACCCATTCTGGTTCGATCGAAAGAGGTTTAAAAAACCTAATTTAGGGTAGGTATGAATCATCAACAGATATGGAAAATATTCGTACTTACAAGGAATAGATGATGATTATAGACTGAATAATCAGAGAAATCAGAGATTTGAACCGATTTGGTTTGATTTTGATGAGATTTTTTTGCCATGTTAGGCAAACAACTAGGTAACACCACAAACGAGTAACTAGTAGTGAGGGGAGGTAAATAAAGCAAGAGAATCAATGGTTGATTCCATTTTAGGGCCGGATTTGGAGAGGTTGAGACAAACGACGACTGGGTTCGTGAGAGATGAGAGGATTCAAGGGCGGAGGGGTGGTGAAGAATGATTAGGTTTAGGGGTTTGGGTGTAATTAAAGGGAAGGGTGTAACGTGGACCGTTGATCTTAGAGATCAATGACCACGATTTAAAAGAATTTTGGGTCGGGTGGTTTAAACGGGTCACAACCGGGTATGGGGTTAGGCTAATTGGTCTTGGTCCAGGGGTAATTGGGCTAGTGTATTGGGTAGTTTTAGGTCCGAAAATAGGAGGAATTTAGGGCTAGATTATAAATACCCAATTTTAATCAAATAAATTATTTATAAAGTAATAAATAAATAAAAAAATATCATTTGTGCCTAGAAAATGTTTAAAAATAATTACTTAATATTATAAAAATATAAAAAATTAATTTATGCAAAAAGAGTGTAATTAAGTATGCGTATGAGCTATATTGCAAAAATATGCAATTTAGCCAAAAAATGCAATTGTAATTATAAGAAATGCACTGAAAATTTTTAAAACCTCATATTGATATAAGTGATAAATTTAGGTGATTAAATCATCATAAAAATAATTTGGAAGATGATTATTGCATATTTATATAATAAAAATACATAAATAAATTGGTTTAAAGCCTTTAAAAATTATGGAAAATTATAAAAATACTTGTGTATGCTTATAAATCAAATGATGATGCATATCCACTATTTTGAAAGTATATATATTTGAAAAATATGAGGGAAAAATTGGGTATCAACAGTTGTCCCTCTTTACCCGGGAAGGATGAACGAGTTGTCGGGTAAAGAGATGATGACCGATTTTGACCGAATGGGGTGATTTCAAAAAAAATAAGCGGGACCCTGGTTTTCGAGCTGCCTACATATCCATGGTTTTACAGGAATCAGGACATGTGTAGTTCTGGATCCAACGATGGAATAAACCGATGGAGTTGTTGTAAGAATGGACAAACTCTTCTGGATAGGGCGATATCAGAACTGTAAATGAATGTATCTGGGGGTGGATATGGGTATTTGAATGGTTATCATATGGTTAACGGACAGTGGTTGGTTACATTTGAAATAATTGCAGGATATGAACGTTGAACGAAAACCGGAGCGAAGATTGCTCCCGTTAGGGGAACGGTTACTTCTTGGTTCACCTGCAAAACTTAAAACACGATGCATGAGATATATATGGATCATTGCGAGAATTTATACATGCTGAAAATTCGTTTTGGACCATGAGAGCTATCTTTGGACAATGAGGATGGTGTCCTTAGACCATGATGTCCTGGGCCATGAATTGTGAGATAGGGGATTCGCATGCCATGAAATGATGTTCTCGGGCCATGATGACGGTGCCTTTGAACTATGAAGATTTTGAATAATGGTGTGAAATATTTAGAGATCCTAAGTCCATGACATGGTGTCTTTCAGCTATGAGGATGATGCCTTCAAACTATGACGCCTTCAGACAAAATGACGGTATTTCATCCCATGAGATGCAAAGACATGATGCTTGAAATGAAACAAGAAAAAGCTTAGTCTTGTGTAAGATCGGGGAATAGTTTAGCCCCGATAGAAGAGAGTAATGCAAGGTTTTTGAATAGCTCAACGTTCGTGGTTATGTAAGGTGAGAAAATGCTTAGTCTCATGCAGGGGAATGCAGTGCTTAGCCTTATGCAATTAAGGAAGCAGGGCTTATCCTCATGCAAGGATGGAGACTGATCTTAGTCTCATGCAACGGGAAAGGCAAGGCTTAGCCTTATGAAATTAAGGAGGCAAGGCTTAGCCTCATGCAAGAATGGAGACATGGCTTAATCTCGTGCAATATGAAAGGCAGAGCTTAGCTTTATGCAATTAAGGAGGCAGGACTTAGCCTCATGAAAGGATGGAGACAAGTCTTAGTCCCATGCAATAGGAAAGGCAGAGCTTAGCCTTATGCAATTAAGGAGGCAAGGCTTAGCCTTATGCAATAATGGATACAGGGCTTAGTCTCGTGCAATAGGAAAGGTTGAGCTTAGCCTTCTGCAATTAAGGAGTCAGAGCTTAGCCTCACACAATAGGAAATGCAGAGCTTAGCCTTATGCAATTAAGGAGGCATGGCTTAGCCTCATGCAAGGATGGAGACAGGGCTTAGTGTCACGACCCGTAATCCCACCGTCGGGACCGTGATGGAGTCTAACGTTGCACCCGCTAGACAAGCCAACGTTCCCAGTTATCCTAGTCTACTCCTTTACTACTTAGCAATTAACAGTGATATTCAAGAACACTTAGAATCGAAGTATGGAAGAATGAAATCTAACCGTTTAATTGAAAAATATTACACAAATCGTCTGTAATAGTTTCCCCAAAATCTGGTGTCACAACTTTCACGGACTGTCTAAGATTTACTACAAATATAAGTCTGAATAAACAAGGAGCTACTGTCTCAGAAATACATGAAAAGACAGGAAAAGAGAGATAAAGGAGGTGACGCCAAGGCCTG
Organism: Nicotiana paniculata; assembly: GCA_005239505.1. Lineage (NCBI taxonomy): Eukaryota > Viridiplantae > Streptophyta > Magnoliopsida > Solanales > Solanaceae > Nicotiana > Nicotiana paniculata. The sequence goes on from MDKI01086605.1 coordinate 31,224, forward strand.
AAAATGTCTACGGGACTACCTCAGTGTCGCCTGTGGACTGAAGGATACTCCCTCGATCAATGCCCACTGGGTCCGGCTCCGTAATCTACACAACATAAAGAAGTGTAGGTGTAGCATCAGTACAACCGACCCCATGTACTGAGTAAGTGCCGAGCCTAACCTCGGCGAAGTAGTGACAAGGCTAGACACGACGACAACAAAATACCTGTGCAATTCAATAATATATATAGCAGAAAAGTGACAGGAAATAGACAATTAAGTACAACAGAACAGGGAAACACATACTGGGGAGCAAGGTGAAAACAATACTGAATAACTGAACAAGGCAACAGTATAAACAAATAAATGTCAACAGGAAATAACAACATAAAGCAAATATGTACACGGCATCACCCTTCGTGCTTTACTCTCAACCTCACCAAAACAAGTGCACATCATCACCCTTCGTGCTTTTACTCTCATCCTCACAATGCAATGAATAAATAAATGGGCACATAATTATCCTTCGTGCTTTTAAATGTAAAATCATGGCATGACACCTTCGCGATTTTACTCTCATCCTCACAATGCAATGAATAAATAAATGGGCACGACATGATCCTTCGTGCTTTTAAATGTAAAATCATGGCACGACATCACCCTTCGTGCTTTTACTCTCATCCTCACCATGCAATGAATAAATGAATCCACGGCATCACCCTTCGTGCTTTACACTCTTACTCACCCAAACAACATTAAAACAACAGTTTGGCAAGGGAATCATCAGCAAGAAGCATAAATCACGACACCCTGACAAGGGAACAACACCAGAATAACACCATCCCGGCAAGGGACGCAACTATAACCAATCTCTCTCAAGTATACAACTTACTAAAAATAATCCTCAACTGAAACAATATATCAACAAGTTCTCAACCAAGTATTTTCAACAATTGAATAACTTCCAAAATGAAATCTACTTCATAACACAATGAATATCAAAGAGAAACACATATAACATCAAAACCGACTCACGGGCATGCTTGACAACAATATATAGGTAATCGTCACCTCACCTATACATTGAACATGGGATAAACACGTAGCACATATGACTCAACACCTATTCCCTCAAGCTAAGGTTAGGCCAAACACTTACCTCGACTCCAAGAATCTAAATCAAGCCTCTAGTACCTTTTCCGTTCGAAACCGACTCCAATTCAATAGTATCTAGACATAATTGACTCAATAACATCCATAATTTCTTAAAAATTCAATTCCAAAGCTTAATTATAGAATTCCCAACATTCTTCCCAAAATTCCAAAATTTGACCCCGGGCCCGCTTGGTCCAAACACGAGGTTCGGACCAAAACCCGATCACCCATTCACCCACGAGCCCGAATATACAATTTGTTTTGAAATCCAACCCCAAAACGAGGTCAAATTCCCAAATATTCAAAAATCCCTAACTCTACCCAAAACCCAATTTCTACCTTTGATTTCATGTTTTTAGGCCTAGAATCTAATAGATATTGATGAAAAATGGAAGAAAACAATGTTAGAATCACTTACCTAAGAGGTTATGGTGAAGGAACTCTTCAAAGGTCGTCTATGGGGTTTGGAGAAGAATAGGGTTATGAGTTTTTGTAAATCCCGTAATGAACATTCTGTTTATGACACTTAAAATGACTGGGCATTTTTGACCTATGCGATTGCGGAGGAAGGGCTGCGATCGCATAGAGGATTGTTTATTTAAACTACGCGATCGCGAAGAATCCTGGGCAATCGCAGATCTCTACAGACCACACCCTACGCGATCGCAGTCCATTAGGTGCGGTCGCACTGAACCTCTACCAGCCCCTCCCGCAGCTCACCTACACACCTGTGCGGTCACAGGCCCCCTTGTGCGACCGCATAAGGTAACTGACCCCTCCCCCCTCTCAGAGCTATGTGATCGCAACTATACCTATGCGATCGCATAGAGTAAAACACCAGACACCAGAAAAATCATTTTACCCCAGAAATTTTCCTAAGTTTTTCACGCCGACATCTACCTAAAACTCACCGAGTCCTTGGGGCTCAAAACCAAATATACACACAACCTCAAAAACATACCACAGACTTATTCAAGTAATCAAAACATCAAAATAACATCATAAGCATCAAATTAAACCTCAAAATCAGTGAAATTCCTTTAAACTTCCAAAACTTCTAAATTTTCCATTTTCGATCCGAATCACGTCAAACTAAGTCTTCCCACCAAATTTCACAGATAACACATACAAGACATATTGAACCTGTTCCGGGCTCCAGAACCATAATACGGGACCGATATCACAGGTTTCACATCAACTCTCATTTTCAAAAACCTATATATTTTTCAGAAAACAATTTTCTTTAAAAATTTATTTCTCGGACTCGGGACCTCGGAATTCGATTCCGGACATATAGGCAAGTCTCATATTTTCCTACAGACCTTCGGGGACTGTCAAATCACGGGTCCGGTTCCGTTTACCAAAAATGTTGACCAAAGTCAGATTTATTCAAATAATTATTATAAAATCATCATTTTATCAATTTTCCACATAACGGCTTCCAGGCTACGCGCTCGGGCTGCGTATGCACATCGAGGTGAGATAAAAAGAGGCTTACATGACCTCGGAACACATATTTAGCTAAAATTACATGGGATGACCTTTTGGGTCATCACACTTAGTCTCATGTAATAGGAAAGGCAGAGCTTAGCCTTATGCAGTTAAGGAGGCAGGGCTTAGCCTCATGCAAGGATGAAGACAAGGCTTAGTCTCATGAAATAGGAAAGGCAGAGCTTAGAATTATGCAATTAAGGAGGCAGGGTTTAGCCTCATTCAAGAATAGAGACATGGCTTAGTCTTATGCAATAAGAAAGGCAGGGCTTAACCTTATTCAATTAAGGAGGCAGGGCTTAACCTCATGCAATGAACAGATAAAAGGTATGAGCAGAGTATTCCTTAGCTGGAGATATGTTTGCGCTTGGTAGTTTATCGTTATGAAGATAGTGATTCTAAGGTGCGCATGTACTTGCGGTTATTCCTTGTTCCTGCATCCAAAGGAAAATCGTGAGTTTTATGGGGGTGGTTGGTTCGCCAGCTTGCTTTGCTTTGATTCGTGTTGAAATCCTTCTTGAGTTACCATAGGTAGCATCTAGCTGTTATAGAAACAATGTTTTCGAAAAATATGCACGCATTTGTAAAAATATGGTTGTTTGAAATGTGGTAGTACGCAATATCAAGTAATTTAGATAAACCAATGACTGCGATACATTTAGAGACATTGTGACCTCCTTGCTTTAGAATTTTGAGGGTCCTCCTCAAAATTCTGCCCCAGTTATTCAGACAATTTTCTGGCTGTTCCGCGTACAGTGACGTTGGCTGCACTTGCTCCTCAAAATTCTACCCTAGTTTCTGGTTGTGGGGAAAATGAAAAGTTTATTGAATTTTGATCGAACCCACAGAGGTGCCTACGTATCCCCTCTTAAACGGGAATCAGGTCAAACGTAGTTCAGTTACATCAAAGTATAAACAACTTAAGCATAATATCTTTTTAATGCATTTGAATTGATAGGCTTTGGCCAAATATCTCCGTCCATTTCTGCGAGTATGAGTGCTCCTCCTGTTAGTACTCTGTGGACCATGTAGGGTCCTTTCCAGTGGGGTGAAAATTTTCCTTTGTCTTCATCCTGATGTGGGAAGATTCGTTTCAGCACCAGCTGCCCCAGTGTGAACTGTCTAGGTTTGACCCATTTGTTGAAAGCTCTGGACATTCTGTATCGAAAAAGTTGACAATGATACACTGCATTCATTCTTTTCCCGTCAATGAGAGCTAATTGTTCATAGAGACTTCTTACCCACTTTGCATCACTGAGTTCAGCTTCCTGTATAAGTCTGAGGAAGGAATTTCTACCTCGGCGGGAATGACGATGAATCCTAGAAATTTCCCAGCAGGAACTCCAAAGGCACATTTTTCGGGATTCAATTTCAAATTGTACCTGCGAAGCCGGTCAAAGATGTCACCCCCCGAACCTGGGGGTGAGACTGGCAGTCGGTGCCTCACCTATCCTTGTGTACCAACTTGAGACGAAGGGACTCGGAACATATGATGTCATACTTTGCCCATGGGCCACATTGTAAGACAACTGCGAATTCTGACTAAATATCAATATAAAGCTGGGCCGACAAGGACATCATAATTACTACAGCTGACAAACCAACCAAATATACATACAAGGCAATCCCAACATGCTGCACTAACTAACAGGATATGTCTACAAGAATCTACTGGTGGATATACTGTGATCGGAACAACTCCCCGACCTATTCATAACATATATACATATATACACAAGATGTACATAAAGCTCTAGACCCGGCAACTCCGAAGGACATGGAGCTTACTGATCAAGCTGAACTCGGGCAACACTTAATGAGGAGGTCTACCTGTGTGTCTATCTGGACCTGCACGCATAAAATGCAACGCACCCAGAAAAAGGGACGTCAATACGAAATAATGTACCGAGTAAGTAAGGCAATACACTAAAAGTTGAAATTGAACTGATAATATAATAACTGAAAGTGACTGGGGGTCAAAGATAATCTGAAGATATGCTCACCTGCTGATACCGACTCTATTCTCTCAATATAGTAAGTAAAATAGCTGTCCGGCCCTATAAGGCTCGGTATATATATATAACTGCTCTGCCATAGTAGGCTCGCTCATAGGCGCTCGGCCATACTAGGCTCTGTATCTCGACCAACTGGGCTTGCTTGTAGGCGCCCAACCACAGTAGGCTCGGTATATAACTTACCATCTTATCAGAGGTTGCCCAATAGGGGCCTTCCCATCGATCATAGCTCGATGGTAATGAAAATACTGTAATACTGTATATATAGGCTCTCTCCTCTCTTGACTGGAAGAAGGAAATACTCAATTGAATATTGTACTTACAAGACTAGGAAAAATATACGTAAATTTTGGGTCATGAATTTTTCTTTATCCCTCGTTATCAAACTTGTGTAATTACGAGATCATGCAAAATGAAGGAAGGACTTAGCCTTAACATACCTGGAGTAGGGAAAAATCCGTGTAATATTCTTGAAAAGGTTACTCCGTACTCCTTCAGAGTCGAAAAATCTCATGTTGCTACGGTGCTAAGAAATCTTGTTGGAATCTGAAAATGGCACTGCACTACTTATACAAAACAAACACCAAACAAAGATATTTTTTTTGTCAAAAACTTTCTCACCGTTGTCTCCTTCCCCCGACCTCTAAGTTCCCATGTGAGACCAATATGGGGTATCTTGTCAAAATAATTTTGTAGTATCCCCTTGAACGTCACTAATCTTAGCCCAACTTTTAAATAAAGATGACACCCAAACATTTATATGGCCACCTTTCATTCCTAATTATGAGTCACTTAATGTGTTTCAAGGGGTTGCCACGCTTTTTTTTGCTTTAGTCTTTATCCAAAGACTTCAATTAATCCATCACTAATTATTAATTAACTAGTTAATGTTCCATTATCCAATAATTAATCAATTACCTACATAATTAAGAATTATTTCCATTTACTTAAAATACTACTCACTTTTCACATACTTTATACATCTTACTATAATGGTCATGTGGTACCTTGTATAACACTAGTCCATAAATATCGAGTATTTTAGCTCGGGCCGTATTTTATCCCAACATATTAAACTTGGATGAAAATTCATTTTCTTTGACTTGCTTCCCCTCTCACCTTTACGAATTTACTCATCATTTGTTTGAAATAGCATAATGCTTATAATCTCAAAATAATCCCATTCCCGAACTTCCATTAATTTATTTATGGTGTACTTTCAAGTATGAAATATGGGTTGTAACATCATTCCCCCCTTTGGAACATTCGTCTTCCTCGAATGTTGACTGGTGCACTTATCATTTTCATAACTTATAGCTTTTGTGAATACCTTAATACTCTCATTTTCATTTAGGCAATTGTTTTGTGAATAAATCCAAAGGCTAGGGCATTCTCCCCTTTAGTCCTCTTTCTCATGCCACAACTTATGGTTGGAATCCTTCCAATCTCGTAACTGTTGCTACCTTCTTTCATGCAGCATATACGATTCCGACCTTGTAAGTGCGCCTATGCGACTGTTCTCTCCTTTTTCCTCCATCTTTTAGTCAATCTATAGGCTTTACTTTGTGAATATATACAGAGCTTGACAAGATGTCCCTCTGGGCATTTATAGGTATACTGAAGTTCTTCGCTCGGTACTTTGTTGAACTTACGAATATTTCTACACCTTATTTCATAGGCCCGTCTATCCCTTCGTATGACTTTACTGCATCAAGGTAGGTCATACTATACCATAACTCTTACTTCAATTTATCGTTACTGAGGTATGCTACCAAACTCCAAGTTACTTTTGTTACTTATCCTATAGGTATAAATTCCAGTCCTTTAATGCTTCTTCATTACCGTTCATCTTAAGAATGATGGCCTAATCTCATGTCATACTTTGTATCTTTTATCCGTTCGTTGTTGATTCACCTCAATGTTGATCTACAATCCACCACATGAAGACTTGAAACTTCTTACGTAATACATTGCCGCTAGGGCCCACGTCTCATTGTGGACATCTGGAGTAATTAGATTGATCCACCTAGGGGCGACACTATACCTCCATAACCGTACTTTATAGCATCCCAATGTGACTCACCTTATATGGGTATTTTATTCCCTTACAATTCATGAAATCCTCTTCAATTCATTACTCAAATGAAGGCCCAAACGTCATCATTTATCTATCACAATCACACTCTCATTCTACTTCCAGGGCAGCATTCCATCTTTTCTAAATTCTACTAGTCTTAGAGTACTTTGAGTTTGTTCAGGCTATACTGAGCTTTCTATAACTTAGAGTAACCATCATCTTACTTGTTTTCCTGGGGTTAATTCTGAGGACTTATACATTTCTTGTTAACTCCTCACTCGCCCCTTCTTATCCTTACCATGTCTTTCTAAAACCTGTCGCTTTACCGTACTTTAGCTGGCGACCGATTTTCTTATGCTTTTCTAGGACATAAAGCGAGACATCGCATCGTATCTAACTCTTCTTTTACCCTCTAATTAGACCTTTCGGTACTTAGAAACCATAGGCTGGAAGGTATGCCACTGACGACGCTGCTATCATTCCTAGATACTAAATCCCCGCGCTTCTAGCCTTTTATCCGCATTATGGACTATTCACAACCTTCTGCATTTGAGTATCTCGTATGTTGTTCCCCTTTATCTTTCTTACCTTAAAATCTTGCATCGTATCTTCTATCTCTTTCATGATCTCCCTTCCACTTAGGCATAATTCACGTTCACAACTTGAAGCTTTATTATAATACTTGCACCTCTGGGCATACACAATTCGGTGGGAGCTTCATACTGACTTTTTATGAGGCTGGTACTTCTTCTAACTGGCTTTATCATAGATCCATTATAGAATATGGTTGTTGTACTATCTCTCTTGTACCTCTGATTTTAAGAGTAATTCTGCAATATTCTCAATCACGATTTCTATAATTTTCTTGGTTTAATAATCAGACTCCTGATTTACTTCGTTGATGTAACTCTTTAGTTTCCTCTTCCTTCTGATCAGCCTTTATGTAGGCTTAAGTCATCTTCTGATCTGCGGCTCATGGTATTACTTTAGCCCTTCATGGACGCTATGGAATATTTAGGAACAATCTTTTAACAATTCAATCCTTTGTCTATGACCTGGACTCAATTCTTTCTTTTAATTTATACCGGAGCCTTCTACGACTGTATGATTGTCAACATATATGCTGCATGGCTTATACTCTAAACTCTTAAGTACGTTCATAACATAACTAACTAAGGATCATTGATCGAATAATTCCTTTCGTTCCTTCTCAGCTTTCTTTAATGTAAGCTATCACTTTCCCTGGTCTTTCTGCCCCTTGTTGCGTCCACACTTAGCTTATCTTAGTTCCCACACATGCCGGCGTTTTCATGAAACTCATATGATCTCGAATATTACTTTTAATTTTACTTCCCGTTCATTAGCCACGGTAGGTGACACTTTCCTTTGGAGTGCTTATAATGTTGTTGTGAGACTGTTGTTACACGAGCATTTCCTCTTTAGGTCCTTGTGCTTAGGTTGAATCCTTCTCCCTTATTTCCTTAGCTAGTCTTTCGTTGTGGTACTTAGGGAGAACCATTGACTCTTGTAAAGTTGTGAGCTTATTACGGACCTTTTGATGTTCATCCTTGCCTATAATTATACGTAGTTGCTTACCTCCATGCCCTCGTGCTTCTAAGGTTGTTTCTGAACTGATATTTTGATTGTCTTCCCAGTGGAACTCTCTTTTATCCCTGTAACATTCATACGATACCTTTAACTACCCCGACTCTTATTTGAATATATCTCAAGTATTATGATGACATTACTGCGAGGCTGAATTCTACATGTTGGGGTTTACTATATTTATCTTGCATGATTTGCTGATTTGTCTGTAACCTCTTGTCTAGTCATGACTGGGCTCTTCCTGAATCAACTACTAACTACTCGTTGACCCATTCTCATATCCATATTCCACGTAATCTTTCTTGGGTTATTTCCTTTGTCTTAACTTACCTCATGTACTGGCTCCTTATCTATCAATAACATCCCAGGCATGAATCATTACTTCTTTTTGTTGACCTCGTGCTTACATAATGTTCTAGAATCATAACATATCTGTAACATTTGAATAAATGCAATCTCATCCCTTTTTTTATTTTTATCGCATTCTTTCTTTATCATTCTTGGTTACTAGATCCACTTAATTTTGAATTAATGCCACATCATTCCATATTCCCCCCTTTAGGGGAGTACTAAGAGTTGGAGCTATGATGACCTTCATATAGATGTTTTTCCTCTTCATCTTTGGCATTCTTTCACATCATCAATGACCCTTACTCGCCTTGCGTCAATCCTTCTGTACCAAGGATAACAAAATTCCTTACTCGCGATGGTGACACTTAGTGTAACTGGTATATACAGTCCCTTAAGCTTAACTTTGCTCACATTCTTGCTTTAGGGAAATGTTTTCCGGAGTGACCATTCTCTGAATTCATCATGGATATTCTTCTGTTGTCCATTCTACTATCGCCGGAACGTAATCTAAAATTCTCATGATGCTGACTATAACCAAATCACTCAGTCCCTAATTAATTTTTAGTTTATCTTGTTCACCAGTCCATACTGATTTCTATTACTCTAGGGTCTAGCTTTTCCTTCTGTTAATCACGTTAGAGTTGAGAACTTATTTCTCGAAATGAGGATGTGACTGTATGGCCTATACTCTTTTGTTGTCCTAAGGCACATCACCTCTCGTCTCTTTCTTCATTTGACTATAGATTCTGTAACACTGTACCGTTGTCATCCATGTATCACATCTCACTCATAATTCTTCCTTATCTCTCTCTTCTCATTACTCTGCTAATATTCCTGCCTATCCCTTTCTTGTGAAAAATTCAACAAAGACATTCTTTCGCTTTTAGCTCTCCTTGCTTCATTCATCAGCTCTTGTTGCTCAATGTCCTTTATCTACTAGGGGCGAGAGTCATACTAAGGTAATATTTATCCCTTCCGGGCTTTCAGTGCCTATCTTCGGAATTTTTGATCATGCTAGTATTCATATCTAATCGTAATATTCTAGAGTGCATCACCTGGGTGCCTCACAAGAAGATCTATTAGCACATTTTTAATATCCTTCGGAAATGTTAACTAAAACAAACAATCCATTCACCATTTTGGTTTACTATAACCCTATCCGTATCCTGATGTTCTGTCCTTTTCTTAAACTACACCTGTTAGCCCCTATAGGGCATAACTGAGACGGGTGCGGCCAGTCGTACATACATCTGTTATTGATGAAGGTAACTCAAAATACTTATATCTCTCTTCCTGAATTGTAGATAATGTTCATCTCTATTAATTAGGTACCTCGTACCCTTCTTTACCTGTCGAAACTTGTATCTTTTGATTCTTTCATTGCTTTTTTATTTTCCTTAGGGATCCTTATCAAGAATCTTACACCTTTCAGTACCCACATGATCTGCTGAAAACCTCACATTTACTTATCATAAGCATGATAGAAGGTCGAGTTCCTTTGACCCAACACTTCCATAGCCATATCTCTTACCAACCGTCTTTCTAGATGTAGGTATCGCCTTATTATGAATAAAATGGAGTTTAATAGTTTGAATTCTTACAACTGAGCTCTACAACACGATCTAGAGTAAGAAGAAAGAGTGACAGTCCTAAATGCCCTGTAGCCTCCTGCTTATAAGTGTGGTGCACAACACATCCATAAACAAGACTGTACTAGACACGACTTGTAGACTCCCTAGGACATAACTGCTCTGATACAACTTTGTCACGCCCCGATCCTGGGGGTGAGACCGACACTCGATGCCTCACCTATCCTTGCATACCAACTTGCGACTAAGGGACTCAGAACATATGATGTCATACTTTGGCCATGGGCCACATTGCAAGACAACTGTGAATGCTAACTAAATATCAATATAAAGCTGGCCGACAAGGCTATCGTAATTACTACAGCCGACAAACCAACCAAATATACATACAAGGCCTACAAGCCCAACATGCTGCACTAACTGACATGATATGTCTACAAGCTTCTACTGGTGGATATACTGTGATCAGAAAAACTCCCCGACCTACTCATACCGTATATACTTATATACACAAGATGTACATAAATCTCTAGACCCGGAAAATCTGAAAGACATGGAGCTTACCGATCAAGCTGAACTCGGGCAACACTTAATGAGGAGGTCTACCCATCTGTCTGTCTGGACCTGCACGTATAAAAAGAAGCTCCCCTTAAAAAAGGGACGTCAATACGAAATAATGTACCGAGTATGTAAGGCAATACATTGAAAGCTAAAACTGAACTGAAATGATAATATAATAAATGAAAGTGACTGGGGGTCAAGATAACTTGAAGATATGCTCACTTGCTAATACTGACTCTATTCTCTCAATATAGTAAGTAAAATAGCTGTCCGGCCCTATAAGGCTCGGTATATATATATATAACTGCTCTGCCGTAGTAGGCTCGCTCATAGGCGCTCGGCCATACTAGGCTCTGTATCACGACCAACTGGGTTCGCTCATAGGCGCTCGACCACAATAGGCTCGGTATATAACTTACCATCTGATCAGAGGTTGCCCAATAGGGGCCTGCCCATCGATTATAGCTCGATGGTAATGAAAATACTGTAATACTTATATATAGGCTCTATGTTCTCTTGACTTGAAGAAGAAAATACTCAATTGATTATTGTACTTACAAGACTAGGAAAAATATATGTAAATTCTGGGACATGATTTTTTCTTTATGCCTCGTTATCAAACTTGTATAATTATGAGATCATGCAAAATGAAGGAAGGGCTTAGCCTTAACATACCTGGAGTAGGGAAAAATCCGTATAATATTCTTGAAAAGGTTGCACCGTACTCCTTCAGATTCGAAAAATCTCACGTTGCTACAGTGCCAAGAAATCTCGTTGGAATCTAAAGATGGAGCTGCACTACTTATATGAAACAAACACCAAACAAAGATATTTTTTTGTCAAAAACTTTCTCACCGTTGTCTCCTTCCCCCTGTCTTCTAAGTTCCCATTTTAGACCAATATGGTGTATCTTGTCAAAATAATTTTGTAGTATCCTTTTGAATTGGTAGTGATGGAAAACCGTCACCCCTTGAATGCCACTAATCTTAGCCCCACTTCCAAATAAAGATAACACCCAAACATTTAAATTTCCACCTTTCATGCCTAATTATGAGTCACTTAATGTGTTTCAAGGGGCTGCCACGTTTTTTTGCTTTAGTCTTTATCCAAAGACTTCAATTTATCCACCATTAATTATTAATTAACTAGGTGATGTCCCATTACCCAATAATTAATTAATTACCTACATAATTAAGAATTATTTCCATTTACTTAAAATACTACTCACTTTTCACATACCTTATACATCTTACTATCATGGTCATGTGGTACCTTGTATAGCACCAGTCCATAAATACCGAGTATTTTAGCTCGGACCGTATTTTATCCCAACATGTCAAACTTGGACGAAAATTCATTTTCTTTGGCTTGATTCCCCTCTCACCTTTAAGAATTTACTCATCATTTATTTGAAATAGCATAATGCTTATAATCTCAAAATAATCTCATTCCTGAACTTCCATTAATTTATTTATGGCGTACTTTCACGTACGAAATATGGGGTATAACATCATTCCCCCTTTGGAACATTTGTCCTCGAATGTTGACTGATGCCCTTATCATTTCATAACTTATAGCTTTTGTGAATACCTTAATAATCTCATTGTCATTTAGGCAATTGTTCTATGAATAAATCCAAAGGCCAGGGCATTCCCCCATTTAGGCCTCTTTCTCACGCCACGACTTGTGGTCAGAATCCTTCAAATCTCGTAACTGTTGCTACCTTCTTTCATGAAGCTTATACGATTCCGACCTTGTAAGTGCGCCTATGCGACTCTTCTCTCCTTTTTCCTCTAGCTTTTAGCCAATCTCTAGGCTTTACTTTGTGAATATATACAGATCTTGACAAGATGTCCCTCTGGGCATTTATAGGTATACTGAAGTTCTTCGCTCGGTACTTTGTTGAACTTACGAATATTGCTATACCTTATTTCATAGACCCGTATATCCCTTCGTATGACTTTAGTGTATCAATGTAGGTCATATATACCATAACTCTTACTTCAATTTATCGTTACTGAGGTATGCTACCAAACTCCAGGTTACTTTATTTGCTTATCCTATAGGTATAAATCTCAGTCCTTTAATGCTTCTTCATTACCGTTCATCTTAAGAATGATGGCCTAATCTCATGTCATACTTTGTAACTTATATCCGTTCATTGTTGATTCACCTCAATGTTGATCTACAATCCACCACTTGAAGACTTAAAACTTCTTATGTAATACATTGCCGTTAGGGGCCACGTCTCGTCGGGGACATCTAGAGTAATTAGATTGATCCACCTAGGGGTGAAACTATACCTCCATAACTTTACTTTATAGCATCCTAATGTGACTCACCTTATATGGGTATTTTAGTCCCTTATATTTCATGAAATCCTCTTCAAGTCATTACTCAACCGAAGGCCCAAACATCATCCTTTATCTATCACAATCACACTCTCATTCTACTACCAGGGCAGCATTCCATCTTTTCTAAATGCTACTAGTCTTAGAGTCCTTTGAGTTTGTTCAGAGAGTCCTTTGAGTTTGTTCAGGCTATGCTGAGCTTTCTATAACTTAGAGGAACCATCAGCACCCTTTTTTTACTGGGGTTAATTTCGAGGACTTATACATTTCTTGTTAACTCCTCACTTGCCCCTTTTTATCCTTACCCTGTCTTACTAAAACCTGTATCTTTACCGTACTTTAGCTTGCGATCGATTTCCTTATGCTTTTCTGGGACATCAAACGAGACATCGCATCGTCTCTAACTCTTCTTTTACCCTCTAATTAGACCTTTCGGTACTTAGAAACCATAGGCTGGAAGGTATGCCACTGACGACGCTGCTATCATTCCTGGATACTAAATCCCCGTGCTTCTAGCCTTTTATCCCCATTATGGACTATTCACAACCTTCTGTATTTGAGTATCTCGTATGTTGTTCCCCTTTATTTTTTGTAGCTTAAAATCTTGCATCTTATCTTCTATATCATTCATGATCTCCCTTACACTTAGGCATAATTCACGTTCACAACTTGAAGCTTTATTATAATACTTGCACCTCTAGGCATATACAATTCGGTGGGAGCTTCATACTGACTTCTGATGAGGCTGGTACTTCTTATAACTGGCTTTATCGTAGAGCCGTTATAGAATATGGTTGTTGTACTATCTCGGAGCAGGGATTTTGTTCAGATGGTCCACTACAGAGTATTCTCTCACTTGCACCTTTCTCTAAAGATCATCCGGGCCGGTTTCAATGATAGGCTGTTTGGAAACGACTTCTTTACTTGTTCCCCCTAGGTGCTCAAGTATGTAGACTCCACCAGTACTGGTCATCCCTTGTGCTGCACTGTTTCCTCTATTTTTCCGTTTCCTTTCCTCCTTGCTTCTGCCACATAGTCCCATGGTATAACATTGGACTTAAAGGATGGTGTAGGTGCTACCGTCACAGTGAAGGGTGTGGTCACTTCTACTTCAAACGGAGCAGGTGCAGCCGCAGGTGTTGTCACTTCCACTTTGAATGGAGTTGGCGCGGCTACTTTAACTTCGACTTATGGCTGTATCTGTACCACAATAGGAGTGAGAGTGACTACAGGTTTCTTAGGATCATCCCCTTCTCGAATGAGCCCAATTGACCCTTCCGGTCCCATTCTTCATCAGTTTCTATCATAATTACCCCCTCGCCCCTATGACCGGGGAGGAGATTGTTGAGGACATTAGGTGCAACCTCTATTACTTGTATAACCTTGGTATCAATTAAGGTCTGGATCTTGTCTTTCAGAGTGCGACATTCGTCAATGGTATGGCCCTTCATTCCGGAGTGATAGGCACATATCTTATTTGGATTGACCCATTGATAGGAGTTTTCCATGGAAACAACGGGAATAGGCATGACATAACCAGCAACTTTCAGTCTCTCATATAACTGATTGATAGGTTTAGAAATAGGGGTGTATTTTCTGGGCGGCCTGCGGTCGAAATTTGGTCTAGGTTTCTGATAGTTTTGGCGGGCTGGTGGTGAGTGGTAGTATGATGGCTGGGTATTATAAGTATGGTAAGTGGTGGTGGGTTGCGGATATCTGGGAGGTGAAGGCCGATATGTGGGTAGAGGTGTTTGTTATGTGAGAGGAGATTTCGTACCTTGGGCTACCATCACGGCCCTTACTTCCTTCTTCTTGGATACGCCTCCTGATTGCAAGGCCTTGTTGGTAGCTTGTAATGCCTCAAAGTTGGTTACCATCCCGATTTTAATTCCTTCTTCAGTTCTTTCTCCCAATTTGATGATGTCGGAGAATTTGTGATTTTTGATAACCATTAACCTCTCGTAGTATTGCGGATCCTGGGCCCGGACAAAGAATTTGTTCATCTTCTCTTCTTCCAATGCCGACCTTACTTTTGCAGCTTCCGATATCCACCGAGTAGCATACTCGCGGAAAGTCTCTGTCGTCTTCTTCTTAAGATTCTGGATATAAAAGACATCTGGAGCATTTTCCGTATTGAATCCGAACTGCTCCATGAAATCCGACGCCATGCTTACCCAATTAACCCACTTCTTTGTATTTTGACTGATATACCAAGATAGGGCGTCTCCCGTAAGGCTCCTCATTAATAACTTCATGCGGATTCTTTCATATTTTCCAACTCCTACGAGCTTGTCGCAGTATGTACTCAGATGTACCTTTGGGTCACCTGTTCCGTCAAATATTTTGAACTTGGGTGGTTTGTAACCCTCTAGCAGTTCTACTTCCGGCTGAATATACAAATCTTCATAGTTCAAACCCTCGATGCCTTTACCCCCTCCGACACCTTGGACTCGACTTGTGAGCTGCTTAAGTTCCTCCGCCATATTCTTGATGAGCATGTCCTTCTTGGTAGATTCTGGTGTCTATGGGGTTTGTTGTGAAGTGTGAGGTAAGGTTTCTACGTATATGGGGTTGTTTTGATGGATTACAAGGATTTGGGTGTAGTGGTGATCATTGGTTGAATTATGTGGATCAGGGGTAGGATGTGGTGTGTTTTGAGGAGTGTGGTAGGTAGTAGTTTGCAGGTATTGAGTTGGATGATGTTGGTTTTGAGGAGGAGTTGGTACTAGTGGAGGATTGGGATTTTGAGGAGTGATGAGGTGCGGGAGAATTTTGTGGATGCTGGTTTGGTGTGTTTTGAGGAGATGCTGGGTTTTGGCATTCTGTTAGTTGATATCTGGGACGTTCAAGGTGAGGGAGAGGTTTTCCAAGTTGCGGACCTGCTCAAGTTCCCCTTGTAACTCCAGTATTTTCTGTTCCAACCTCAGAACCAAATCATTCTACGCCGGAGTACTCCGACCATCTAAAGTCTCAACATTCTCTGCATGTGTAGCGTTGTCTTTCCTGATACCACTCATGTCGTCCATCTTAGCTTTTCCCTTGCTTTTAGGATCACTTGGAGAAAGAGGAGGTGGAGGACCTCTGAATATGGTATGGTATGCTGATGATGCCAGTATGCACGAACCAACCTTAAGGGATGGGAATAATCAAAACAAAGAAAAGCAAAAAAAAGGTAAACAAGTCAGTAGGGAGCTTTGAAAGGATATTTTCAGTATTTAAACATGTATTGCGAAATTATAAATTTGTTTCCTAATTTGGGGACCTCATTGTGCCCGAGGTAGGCCTAGTGACATATAGATTTGGAGAAACTTAATGCCAATAATTTCACCATTTCATTAATACGATAAATAGACCAAATCTCTATTAAAACGACACTAATCATAAAGAGTTACTAGTGGCATTGCCTTATTACAATCGAATTCTAAAACGACTCTAGAAAAATAAGTAAACATCAACCCTAATCTACTCGGTCCCAGAGGGACCTTCTCCAAGCTTGGCCTTCTTAGCCCCGTTGATCAGATTCCCCAGGTCGCGCATATCCAATAGCAGATACGCCCTTGCTAGATGTCCTCCTTCATTTCCTTCTGCATTCTGACAATCCACGATCCTTTTCCTCATTTTCCCCTCAAGCTCCATCAGACCCTGCTCTAAATACTCCAACCTCTCTGTTGATTTTGTAGTGATTCCTCTCCATGCATTAATTGCTTCCATGTCCACTTGGTGTTGTTCCAAGTGTCTACCCTCAGATTCAAAGATCCTTTTGCGTAACCTCCTGTATTTTACTTGCGCTTCGGCAACGTTGTCTATGACCCTATTTTCCAAATAAATCCCTGGCTTGACTTCTCCTTCTATGTCATCGACTAACCATGATGGGTAGAAATACACATGGCCGGCATGATACCGATCTGGATCGATGGTACCCTTTTCCACAATGATCTTTTGATGCCACATGTGTTGTGCCTCGCACTTTAATGGAATGGAATCACCTTGGAAATCTGATTTGTAGTGAACCATCTTGGAAACTTGTGGTATGACTTGTTTCCTCCCAGCCTGCCTTACGACTCTGATAGGAGCATAAGGATAGATACCTCTTAACCCGATTAGCACTAGGTGAGGAACAACTCTTGACCTGATGATGAATTCGCTAGTAGGGAACCACTCGAACATCCAATGGACCTTGTCGCCAGTCAAATTGCTAAAAAAGTGTACCCAACACACAACATTTCCTGGTTGTGCAAACCTGTCCGGGATGAAAGTCATTCTTTTTGGATTATGAAAAGCTATGTGGTCATTCCATGGTCGCGCGGAAATTCTTGACGGTATTGTCCCCTTTGAAGATGTTCCAACAACCATATTTGTAATAACAGATTGCAACCTTCAAAATGCCTATATCCTTTCTTGCAGCGGTCCAAGGCTCGGTATATCTCTGCTAGGATCATTGGGACAATAATGTAAGTCTGCCCTCAATTCCTTCCATTAGGGTTTTGGTAACCATATCTAAGCGAGTGTGGATCCTCTCTCCTTGTATTGGGAATACCAACATCCCCTGAAAATAGCAGATGAACAGAAAAACCTGGCGGTGAGTCCAACCTAGAGAAGTGATGGCAAACTCATCATGATAGAGGTGGTAGGACTTGTTGTGCCCATAACGTTTGTAAAGGAAGCCGAAGGGTACGTAAGACTTCTTTAGGAAAACTAACTCATCATTCCTTCTAAAACCCATCATTTTCATAAACTCTCGAGAAGTGCGATTTTTCGGTACCAACAGACTAGGGATATCCCAGGGAAGCCAGCAAAGCCTCCTATTTCCTCAAGAAGGGAAGTCATTTCTATATCACCAAAATGGAAAAGAACCCTCTTTTCATCCCAAAATATAGTAGTGGCCTCGATTAGTACATTGTTTGGCTGAATGTCTAGCAAAGAAGGTAAATTTCCTAGAATCCTTTTCACATGGTTTTTGTCGCTTGGCGAGAGATTTTCCCACCAATCTAGCAACAAAGGTGGGATACTTCGAACCATGACAAACCTGGGGACTTTGTGCCTCATTTCTGCAAAACAGATAAAGTTAGCCCTTTCCCCCTCCGGATTCGACTATTTACACATTAATGATTAGCATCTCGACACGTTTTCTCCAAATAATGCACATATCATGATTGTGCCCGTTGGGATTATGGAAATCCCGATGGGCTTTGGACAAGGTGTGCCTTAGAGAGTTATCACGAGGATAGCGTTCTAACCCATACTAGGTTTAGACATGATGCATGTGCAGTTATTATCAGAGTGGGGTTTCTATAAGAGTCTATACCGGTACCCTCAAGTGGACAACTTGAGAGGGAAAGGAACAGAACTATCGATTGCACCGCTGATCAACTAGTTTTACCGCAAATAAGCCTATCCAAATTTAAAAGGGTGATATAGGAAGAGTGCGGACACTCATCAAATACCGCTATGGTATTAATTGCGCACAAGTGGAGTATGATGTGGAGCATGATTTATGCAAAAATAAAACAACACGTTGTCAAGTATTTTTCACAATGAAGGCGCTAAATGCAGTATTTAATAAATATAAAGACAGAAAAGAAAGAAAACATGGAAGAAGTTAGTTCGCATACTGTGAAAATTGTAATAAAGAAAATAACGGGGTAAGGATTGGGACACAAATGATATAACAAAATTTGAAAGTTGGAGCCAGTGAACATGATTAGGAAATAAAGGGGGAATACACATTGTAACCAAATTAAGCGAAGAGTTGCATGTGAGTTCATATAAAGGGGAAATAGGGATGAGGGTGTGCATGTAGCAATAAAAGGAAAAATGGGAGAGGGATGTTCAAGTGGCAGCAAAAATAAAGACATGCTTATCGGGAGAAACTAATTCATATAGACCAAGTTCGCAATGGTAAGAGCCTAAAATATCTCCAGCAGAGTCTCCATGTTGTCGCGTCCCTTTCTCTCGTGAAATCGGGTTTCGACATGTGACAACTCTTTTAAGGAAGGGTATTAAAAGAGAGAGTCCCACCTAACGAATTATGGTGCGTTAGGGCACCTATTTGCAGATAACTCTAGATTAACCATTCGTGTCACCAAAGATCGGGTAAGGGATCAAATTACCGCGAGGAGAAGCTGTTAGGCACTTCTCGAGGTCCACAATGGTGGGTCCCCGATGAACTCGAATTATATGAATTAGTCTAAGAGAGAAGATGAAATTTGGATAGATAAAAATAAAATGATTGACTTTAAAACAAAGGTAGGGGGGTCCTAAATTTTTTAGCCTAATGGATCACCCCGTGCAACATAAATAATATTTCATAACTCCCTCAAAGAGGGGGGGGAGGGTGTTACTCATATTATTCAGTGGGCACAAACTATCATCTCCTGCTACCCGATTAATATCTTTAAATTGTTTACCTAAAGCGCAATAGTCAATTCTAAGTCGTACCCTACGCGTGCACTACCCGTCCCATGCCTATGGTCCAGGAGGCATTTGGACCTCTATTTCAGGGTGGTTCTAGACTTTACCTTAGGTTGCTCAAAAATTAAAATACTAGGAGACATACAAAACATTTTGGACTCTTACATATAGGCAAATAAGGGCTCAAGTTAACCTCCGCCCTTAGACAACAAATGCACGCAAAACTAATTAACATTGACAGTTGCATATTTGCACCAGTTAAGGTTGCAGAAACCTATAAGCAGGATATCTATGTGATACTGAATTAATGAGCAGGCAGTTTATACCAAAAGCCGTTCCTTAATACGATTTCCAGAGCCTATATAATTGCATACTGATTTTAAGCATAAGGGATTAAACATATAGCATGATGTCTAGGTGTTTTATGCAGTAACTAAGAGTGGTAATCACAGTAGAATGTTCAGAATTACTCATTTAACCTTATAGGCATGCTTTCTAGTGGTGACAATGACACAATATTGAAAACTCCTGAAGAGGCGAGTGGGATTAAAACTGATTCAGGCCCTATTGGCATGATTTCTACAATTAAAGTTGATTTTAGATCCTATAGACATGATTTATATAATTTGTAGATAGGGCAGCATGTAAACAGAATCCTACACGCACATTGAGTCATACAATACCCTATAAGCATGGTTTCTAAAAAAAAGAAGTAGAACACAATTGAACGAGATGATGAACCTATAGGCAGGATTGCTAACATATAATGATTGAACATAATAGAATACCTATAGGCATGATTTCTAACACACGACAACTGAACATATAATAACACATTACTGAGCTAAGTAATGAACCTATAGGCAGGATTTCCACCCAATTCAATGCAAGTATAAGATAAAACCCCTTTCCCAATTTCACTAATACCCCAAAATGTTATTACAAGAATTATTACAGACCCAACATGAATAGAATAAGTTACAAAGTAGAATAGCTATAGGGAGCCTACAGCAGGCCCAAAGATACACCTAGCCAGGCCAGGCCTTCATTCTCACAGTTCACCATAACCCACGGTTACATACTCATGGACATAAGGCGGCCAGGAATTGAGTGATCCACCCAGTAAGCACAAAACAGTGTTGAGCATATAGAACCAAGGCCCTAGTGTGTCAGAGTTCCCAAGGGCTTCAAGAACCCAGGGCAGTTCTCACACTAGGGAGGTTAACAAAGACAGAACCTAAGTAGCCTTGGCTCTCACCCGGCTAAGAATGGGATTCAAAAAGAGCTTAGGTGACAGGTGAAAGAAAGGACCAAAATTGAGAAATATGAATTGGGGGATTCATACATGATCAAATCGAGCCAACCAAGCAAACATTTGAACAAATCATAGAACTTAGAAAAAAACTAGCTTAATGAAATTGATAAACATGTTTCACATTTAGCACAACAACAGTCACATGCGAAAGAAAAGTTGACAAAAGAACATGTTTGCAGAATTGGTAAGATCATAGGCTCAGAATAAGTTAAAACATGGTTGAATTATGCTAAGTACACAACCTAGTGTTATTACCCAGAAAACAGAACATCATTGTGATGAGTCAAATAATTATAGAAGGGGGAGAGCAACATGTTAGCAGATGGGTGAAATTACAGTCACAAATTAAGACACCTATACAAACTATTCCTCATAGTAGCAGGTAACATTGTCATAGTGGTCTAATTAACAAAAGATGATCCGGTTTGTATCATGTTGAGTGATAATGTTGATACAATAGCATAGAAGCAGATTATGACAAGCAATGAGAGTCTTAACACAGGCTGACACAAATGTGAGACATTCACTACGGGGATTCAGGACAAGTGAGTAAACATGTTCATAGGCATTCCAGAGTCATACACTAACTGAATAAACCTTTAAAAAAAGTTCAGATAACTTAGGAACTGGTAATGTTAGGAGCAGTTAAATGTTAAAGAGACTAAGACATAAAAAGTTTATAGAGAAATGCCTAAACATCACTCAAAAGCACCACAGATTCAGTAGTAATAACATATGCAAATCATAGACATGTAAGAATGAAGTTGCAGAAGTCAAGTGACTTACCAGTTAAGAAAAATGCACAAAATCATAGAAGGCCATAGTATTCTGAGTAGCAAGATCTCAGAACTAAATGGCCTTGGCTTCCAGCCGGCCAAAGTCAGAATATAGAATGCAAGTCAGGATAACTTTAGGTCTAGTAAGGCTATAGTGAGTTTAGAAAGAAGGGTACCCTAAAGGGAATGGCGGAAGGGTTTATATGGTGGTAGAAATTAACACATAGAAATGGAAAACACATCATTCGGATGCAAGAAAATATTCCGGAATCAATTAGAAGCAATTTTAGGGCAAAAAATCAAAGATTCAGTAAATCAGGGAAACACCAAATAATACCAAAACACAAAATTGTTCTGAATATTTAAGGAAAATACTAAAGTAAAAATTAGGGAAACATAAGGAAAAAGAGTAATCAAACACAGAAAAGGGAAGATTAATCAGAATCACTAAGGAAAAGAAAAAAAAATCTCAAACCTAATTTTAGGGAATGTGTAAAATCGACAGGATATACAAATAAAATCAAACATCACACAAAATAGGATGAATATAGATAGAATATTATTAAAAATTAGAAAATCGAACCCATTCTGGTTCGATTGAAAGAGGTTTGAAAACCCTAATTGTAACGGCCCGGCCGGTCGTTCCGAGAGTTTAGCCCGTTTCCCCCATTTCGGCTTCATTGATTGTTTCGTTCATCTCTTTTTTGTGGTGTGTGGATGGTTGACTCGGGTTCAGAGTGGTCATGGTGAAAAACGAGACACTTAGTCCCTTAAGTCGGCCTTATAGTTAGAAAAGTCAACTGGAAGTTGACTATTGGGTAAACGACCTCGGAATGTGGATTTTATAGCTTGGATAGCTTCGTTAGGTGATTTAGAACTTAGGAGTGTGTTCGAAATGAAGTTTTGATGTCCGGTGTAGAACTAGGCTTGAATTGGCAAAAGTTAGTTTTTGACGATTTTCGGTCGGCAGGAGAAAATAGGCTATCGGGGTCAAAATAGAATTCCGGAAGTTGAAACAGGTTCATAATGTGATTTTGGATATGTGTGCAAATTTTCAGGTCAATCGGATGTGTTTTAGATGGTTTCGGCATCCTTGGTGAAATTTAGAAGTTTCAAAGTTCATAGGCTTGAATTTGGAGTGATTTTAGTGTTTTTGCATTGTTTTTGCTGTTTTGAAGGCTCGACTAAGTTTGAATGAGGTTATGGGAATTGTTGGTATTTTTGGTTGGGGTCCCGAGGGGCTCAGGATGATTTCGGATGGCCATCGGGGAATTTGAAGAGTGAAAAGGTTGCTGGTGTGAAGTCTTCTGATGTTTCCGCACCTGCGGATGGGGAGTTGCAGGTGGGATGGCCGCGGAGCGATGGTTCTTTCACAGGTGCGGAAGAGGGGGACCTGGCCAAGGAGCGCAAGTGCGGACGCCTGGTCGCGCCTGCGAGCCAGCAGGTGTGAGAAGAGGGCCACATGTGTGGAAGTCCGGACTTAAGTCATTTTCACAGGTGCGCACCTGGGACCGCAGGTGCGGTCATCGCTGGGCAGAATCTATAAAAAGAACCCTTAGCAAATTTTGGTCATTCTTTCACCGTTCTTATTCGGGTTTGAAGCTTTTGAAGGGTTTTGAAGAGGGAAATTGATAGTTCTTCATTGAGGTAAGGATTTTTGACTTAACCTCATTTATATGTGATTAAAGGTCTGATTAGTGGTGAAAATTGGGGGAAAATAGTGCTAAAAATGGGTAATTAGGGCTTGTGAGTTAGAGACTTTAAAATGGGAATTTGAGGGGTCATTTGGACTCCGATTTCTGTATTCTTGGTATGTATGGACTCGTGGGAGGATGAGGATTCTTGTGGTGTAAATTTTATCGAGTTCCGAGACGTGGGTCCGAGATTCGGGTTTGACCAATTTCGGGATGTTTGAGTAATTTTGATAAACTTCGATTGGGTTTCGTTCCTTGGCATATTATAATGGTATAAATTTGATTTTTGGTAGATTTGGAGCGCTTGGAGGCGGAATCTAGAGGCAAAGGCACTATAGAGTAGTAGTTTAGCCGGTTTTGAGGTAAGTAACATTTCCAAACTTGGTTCTGAGGGTTCGAGAACCCGAACTACTTGTTATGTGATTAGAATTGGTGACGCACATGCCAAGTGAAAGGCACTGTGAGACTTTTGACCTGGTTCATCCCATGGCACCACTTAGTGATTATTTCCTGATGATATCTGTTCTTCTATTAATGTGGTAATTGTGAGCATGTTAGAAATCATGTTAAGTATAAATGCTAGGCTTCACGCCGAATATGCTGAGAACCGAGTGGTCGTACATTACTGTCTCATTTGTGATTTATTCGATTCCATATACTCAGTCCTGTTATATCATATCACTTCATACCTCAGTCTCATTATTGTTAATTATATGCATACTTATCATTGTTTCTGGCTGATGGATGCATCTGTGACCCATGTGAGTGAGACTGGAGAGCAATGACTGAGTGAGGCCGAGTGCTTGTTATTGAGACAGTTATGATATTGGACTACACACCGCATCGATACTTAAATCATACCTTCGTTGGCTTGAAATGGTGCTTGGACCACTAGGGCCCCTCCGGAGTCTTTACACCCCTAGTGAGCGCATTGATGATGAGGGATGAATTTTACCTGGGCATGGATCTTGTCCGAAGCTGATGTTACGAGGGACGGATCGTTCTTGGACATGGATTTTGTCCGAGTGTTGTATTTCGGAGATGAATCTTCTCCGTGGGGCTGGATTGGCCTTTTTCCTCAGTACAGAGTAACTACGGTCACCGGTGTTATGCATATTCCAGGATGGAACTTCCCTGGTCTTGAGAGCCATATATAGTACTGGGTGGATGATCACGCTCAACTATGTCTTATAAAAGACTAAGCGGGCGTTGCAAATATAATCCGGGGT
>MDKI01080440.1:0-25894 GCA_005239505.1 Nicotiana paniculata
AAAAAAAAAAAAAAAAAAAAAAATTTTCCTCCAAACCCCCATTTAATATAACAACTAATACAAATCTTGCCTCCAGAGAGATATTTCACACGCCTGATGGTGGGACAATAACTTTGGATTGGCTAAGGAATGTGGATGGTACACCACATGTTTATATCTATATAATTCATGAGGAACATTTCTCAACCATGTTGGATAACATGTTCTAATTGGTATGAAATTTAAAAAAGACAAAAGACTTCTATCACATTCTGAAATTAGAAATATGGATTATCCAATCTTACTGTTATATGTCGTAATAGTAAAGTCACTACACTATATTTTTTCACATTAATTAAAACAACCAAACTTCATCTACTAATAATGCTAAAGTGACTTGATCCAAGTAATGGTGGCAAACGAGATATTAAAAATGAGCTGAATAGAGAACGATTCAAAACTCGACCTATTGAAGATAGAAAGGGCACGTGAATGGCATGTGAGCCAACAAGATCAGTAGAGTAGTTGGTTGTAACTAATTATGTGAATGCTAGATAGGAGTTAACAGAAGAGTAGAGTTAGTTAACCATAGTTACTGTGTATATAGAGACTACTAGTCATTGTATTCCTTAGATTAAGAGAAAATATCTTAGCTCTTTTTGCTCTCTGATGGAGCTCGAGTTCTGGTGAATGCATCAGCCCAAACATGATGAAGTTTAACTTGGTATGATCAGTTCAGGGATTTATACACTAACAGAGGACACTCAAGCTCATTACACAATGATGTTTTTCAAGAATCACAACATGAAAGAACATATTGAGCAGAGCATGAATCAATAATAGTATAAAAACATTAAGAGTAAATTACTTGTTGCATTATGGTCATGAGAGCACCCAGTTGTTCTTGGACCGTCTTGGCTACTTTTAGACTGACCCTCTTCTCTACTTCCAGATTCACATGTTCAAGCTTCTCATCCAACTTTCTTTGCAACTCTTGCTCCATGTTCCTTTTCAACTCCGCATCTATTTGTTCACGTTCTTCTTGTAGCTTTCGATCCATATCAGCTTGCATCACTTGACGCGCGGTTTCTATTGCAGAAGACACACTAGCCTCTATGTTTGCCGCTTGGTTGTGACTATTTTTTGGAGGATTCTTTCCATACCCTTTACCAAGAACATAACATGTCCTTTCACCAAGAACAGAGGAAAAAATCTCATCTCTAGTCATGAGCTGCTCGACCTCTTCAGATTGTTGCTGAGCCACAAGTTTCTGGAGCTGGCACTGCAAGTACGCATAGCTATTTACACCAAAGCTAATAAAAAGGATTAAAAGATAGTAAGATATTGATTTAAGAATATTACATGAATCTATTGGGATTGTGGATCCACCCACACTGTTTCTCCTCTATCATTTTTACGTATATATTAGATCTCCCAAACTCTATCTACCGTTTCCTTCTCTCCAGTGGCAGGATTTTTCTAAAATATAGTTCAATAAGGAAATAATACATAATCAAATAAATGATTATATAAATAACAAAGATTTGTAATTAATAACATGAAAATAAATATATTTCACCGTCGATTCCTCTACTTCTACAAAAGACCTCGTACCACAAGCATGCTTAGTTATCTACTTTTCCCTATTCTTTTTATTTCTCTCGCTTACAGCCTGCATTAAGTCAATGATTAAGAAGCCATTATTCAAAGGGCGGTGAATCAAACATTGTTATTGAGTTACCTTAAATTCCGGACTTCCAAAATACTCTACTAAGTATTTCCAATCCTCTAGCTCAACATCTTCAGGTCGACGAGACAATATGTTTCCTTCATCAACATGGCGAGAGTAGCGAATTCTTAGTCGAGCTTTCCAAGCTCTAAAAAGTCGTCACATAGTATCGATAGAAAAGGCTTGAAACCTATGCTCTTGCACGCCGCCAAGAACTTCAAATTTATCCTAAACATACATGTACCATTATAATTTATATTCTAACCACAAAAATAAATGATGCAACAGGAAGTTGATACGACATTAAAAATAATCTTACCTTGACCTTCAACCACATTGCTTCTCCATGTTTGAAACAATCTTTTTCCAATTCCTATCACGGAACGAGATAGTGCTCCTCATGATTAAACCACAATAATTAACAATATCTCTAGCCCCAGGACCTACTGCTCTATCAATATCATCTAGAATTGTAATTGTAATTGTAATTTTTCCACCATACTTAGTTTTTATATCTACTGTTTTAGATTTATATTTCCCTCTTCCTCTCTTTTTACTTCTCGAAGAAACTATACAAAGAAAAAATAGTATGTGATCAGAAACTGGGCAGAAATTAGGCACAAAGAACAACTACATAACTGAAGAGAAAGGCAATAAGAACTAAAAATACTTCATATAAAAATTAGGCAGAAATTTTGGGCAAAAACTAGAAAAATTAGGCAGAAATTTTCTGATAAACAACTGAAGGTAAAAAAAAAATTTGCCAGCATTTCGGCGCGTTTTGGACGTTTAGAAAGAAAAAGAAGAAGAAGAAGAAGAAGAAGAATGAAAATCAAAACTAACCTGCACCATTTTCATTTTCAACTTCAGGAGAGGGAAGAACACTTCTGTTCAGATTCCTTGACGATACTATCTCTATAGAAGGTCTCTGCCAAGAGTTACTTGATATTTGTTCTATCTCTAGAGGTTCTTGACTAGGATTATTTGATTGTCATGTCTCAGGAGATGCTGTAGCATTCCCTATTGGTTGTAATTGTGGCTGAGACACAGATGTTGCAGTATTCCCTATTGGTTGTACTTGTGGCTGAGACACAGATGTTGTAGTATTCCCTATTGGTTGTACTTGTGGCTGAGACATTGCTCCAACATTACCACTTCCTTGAAAACGTCCAAGTCCACGTCCACGACCAGTATTCCCTATTGGTTGTACTTGTGGCTGAGACATCGCTCCAGCATTACCATTTCCTTGAAAACGGCCACGTCCACGACCAGTTCCACTCCAACCTTTACCTCGTCATGTCATACCCTCCTGCATGATGTAGAAAAACATCAGTAAGAATATATAAGTGCACTGCTGCTACACAGATCTCTGAATGCACGGTTGATAAGTGTGGCATTAAGATGAATAAGGATACTAAAATGGGATTAGGTAAGGAAGATCATCAGGATAGTATTATCAATTTAAACTTTTGCATATTCTTATGTAAGGTTCATCAAAAGTAGTTCAAAGGTTCATACATCAGTACATAATGAAAGAGTCAACAAGCAGTTCAAAGGTTCATACAGGGCAACAACAATCAGTACATAATGAAAGAGGCAACAAGTAGTGAAACTAAGATCACAGAAGCAAATGAAAGAGGAAACAAGCAGTGAAACTGGGATCACAGAAGCAAATGAAAGAGGCAACAACAATCAGTACATAATGAAAGAGGCAACAAGTAGTGAAACTAAGATCACAGAAGCAAATGAAAGAGGCAACAACAATCAGTACATTATCTTGCTTCTAAGTATTCAAGAGCATCATCAGTTACTAGGGCTAATTACAACTTGGAAACTAACAATAACATTTCACAAAAGCCTAATATATAATCTAGTTTTGAAATTAAAAGCTACAGAGCTTTTCAAAACAAAAAGTAGACATCTATATTATCTTGCTTTTATGTCTTCAAGAGCATCATCAGTATCTTATTTATCATTATCATCAAGCCAATCTTCTTCGTTTTCTTTACCCCCGGATATATCTATATTATTGTCATTAATAAAATCTTATTCTTCTTCATCCTCAGATATATCTATAAGATTGTCATTAATAAAATTCCCTTCCTCATCATGCACACTTGTGTCTACTTGTTTGCTTGCATGATTGTTGTTAATACTTTGTGGTTCAACATCATTCCTATGTAAAGACAATACGATATAATTTTCATGGTCATTGGTACGCAAAATGTTCAATTCAACTTCCTCTTGTTGATAGGCTTCTTCATTCAGCAATGCTTCCTCATCAACTTCTACACAATCATCATTTTCGGGCATATTGAAAAGGTCGCGAGGATTAGTCTTTACAACTACAAGACAATCTTTATCAACCATGTCGTCCAAGTAAAAAACTTGTTCAGACTGAGATGCCAAGACAAATGGCTCATTTGTGTTCAAGGCATAATGAGTATTCACACATTGAAGCCATATTTATCAATCTTATATCCCCTTCCCAAGCGAGCCACTCCCACTAATGACATTTGAATAAGTAAACTTTCCTATTTCCTATATAGGACAACTCGTAAATGTCCTCTAATACACCATAATACTCCTTATTAGAGTCTGAATCATCTCCCCTCACAAGGACTCCACTATTTTGTGTTTTTCTTCTCATCTCAAGATCTCTTGTATGGAATCTGAATCCATTCACCACAAATCTGGAATATCGATGCACCATTGGTGCAGGATCAACGGTAAGCTTATGAGCTCCTCGTTTGCGCGCCCTTGTACAGCTAATACAAAGACCTACAAGCCAAATAACATCGTTGTAACTAATAACGCCGTCGTAATATTATACCAATATTAAAAATTTTATTTAACTAGACACCTACACGTGCAAGAAACCAATCAAGAAACCCACTGTTATGCATCTCATCACTCATTGAACCTTGTCTTTCAATCTCTTCTTAGTATTCCCTATATTTTGAGTCAGTTAAGATAATGTTGTTGAAATATTTCAATGTGAGGCTATCTTGAAATTAATATGATACTTACTCCATGAATGGAAGAACCTCTTCACAATTTTGAAGCACATACATACATGCTTGTTTGAACTGATCATGAGAGAGCATGGTGTCTTCTGAACCACCTTTTTTCCCACTTTTTTTGAAGATAGACATCTCCCCATTTGACATAGGTACATCGTCATTCCTGGCCGGTTTGTTGAACTTAGTTGACATATTCTTTAAGTATCTGGAGCAAAATATGTGACTTTCCTCTGCCAAATAACTTTCGGCAATTGAACCTTCTGGATGAGCATTATTGCGAACATATGACTTTTGTGTTCGCAAATATCTATATTGAAATAACTCATCAATATAATGTGCCATTCAAATTATGGCATTAAAATTATATAATAAATAACCTCTCAAAAGGGTACATCCATCGAAATTGAACTTGTCCACCAAGCTTTGCCTCTCTTGCCAAGTGAATTGGCAAATGAACCATGACATCAAAGAATGCCGGCGGGAAAATAATTTCAAGTTTGTATAATGTGCATGCACATTCAGACTCCAAGATGTCAAGACCTTCGATTGTCAAGGTCTTAGAACATAGATTCTTGAAAAAATTTCCAAGCTCTATAATTGGTTCACACACTTATTTAGGCAATAAACCACGTGTTGCAACTGGGAGAAGCTCTTGAAATAATACATGGTGATCATGACTTTTTAATCCACAGATCTTTTTCTCTAATTTGTTAACACACCTTGAAATATTTGATGAAAAAGCATCAGGAACCTTCATATTAGCCAAAAAATGGCATAACTTCAGCTTCTCCTCCGAGGACAATGCGTAACATGTTGCCAGTAACAACACATTATCCCCATCCTCAATTGGATACAATTCTTGCCTAATACCAAGGTCCACCAAGTCATATCTACTTTTTAATGTGTCCTTTGTCTTTCCAACCATATTCATCAAAGTTGATATTATATTGTCAGACACATTTCTCTTTATGTGCATCACATCAAGGTTATGTCGTAACAAAAGAGTACTCCAATAAGGCAAATGAAAAAATATAATTTTCTTTCTCCAATTGTAAGCACTTTGGGGAAAGTCACGCTTTCACTTTTTTCCCTTCCCAAAACTCACATTTCCCAAGCCATGTAATTGCATAAGTGCTTCATCGCCTGTTAAAGGAGTAGGTGCAGCCCCCTTTTCTACCTTTCCATCAAATTTTCTCCTATTTCGACGCCATGGATGCTCCATTGGAACGTAGCGACGATGACTCATATAACACAACTTACTACGTAATGATACCGATTGTGTGTCTTTATGGCAACAAGGACATGCAAGCTTGCCTTTTGTTCACCATCCTGAAAGGTTCCCATATGCAGGAAAGTCATTAATCGTCCACATTACAGCCCCACGCATCATAAAATTAGATTTTGAGTAGGAATCATAAGTTTCGACTCCATCCTATAATTTTTCAACTCTTCAATCATTGGTTGCAAGTATACATCTATATCATTTCCTGGACACTTAGGGCCTGGAATAAGAAGTGTCATCATGAAATACGGATCCTTCATGCAATCCCATGGCGGAAAATTATATGTTGCTAGTACGACTGGCCAAATACTATGATTGGCACTCATGTTCCCAAAAGGTTGGAACCCGTCACTTGCTAAACCTAATCGAACATTTCTTAATTCAGCTGAAAAGGTGGGATGTCGCTCATCAAAGGATTTCCACGCTATGGAGTCAGACGGATGTCGCAAGACACCACCATCAACATTTTTATCCTTGTGCCACCTCATTTTTTTTTTTGTCTCTCTTGCCATGTACAATCTCTGAAGCCCTGGTTTGATTGGAAAATGTCACAATACTTTACAAGCTACTTTCTTGCCTTTGTGTTCTTCTGACTTCCATCTAGACTTACCGCACTTAGGAAATGATTGGGAATTGGCATAATCGCGCCAATATAAAATACAATCATTCTCATATGCATCTATTTTGGTGTAATCCAAGCCTAGGTCACGAAGAACTTTCTTCGCTTCATAGAAAGAACTGGGCACAAATGACCCCTCCGGAAGAACTTCTTTAAAGAAACTCAACAGTTCATCCATTGATTTGTTGCTCCAATGATTAAGGCACTTCAAGTGAAGTAGTTTAACAACAAAAGATAACTTTGAGACTTTACTACAACCAGGATAAAGTTTTGTCTGAGCATCTTCTAATAATTTATAGAACTTTGATGCATGTAAATTTGGCTCTTCATTGTCCATAGAAGTATTATCATTATCCTCCACATTCATATGTCCACAAGCGTCATGAATCATTTCTGTAATATTATCCTCTTCAATGTTATCATCTTCTACTTCATTATTGAGTGTTACGTTAAAATTTTCAACTCTAACTAATGCTTCTCCATGCAAGTCCCACACTTTGTAAGGATCCCAGAAACCCTTTTTCAATAAGTCTCCTCTTACATCGGACCTTAGCTTGAATGCAGTATTCATACACCCTTTACAAGGACATCGAATCATAGTGCTTCCCCTTGGTTGACTGAATGCCCAACTAAGAAAGCCATCTACTCCATCTGTGTACCTTTGGTCACCTTGATTCCTAATATTCAACCAACTTTTATCCATTCCTATTTTTAGAATAATGGAAAGGTTAGTCCCTTATTATATTCCAGATTATAGTACAAGTTTTAGGGGGACATAATAGATCACAAGTTATTGGTGTTTCAACAGCAGCAACAAATATTAGTGATCCTGTTTGTATTCCAACTGCTGCAAAATTAGAATTTTCAAGAAATGGTGGAAGTTTAATATATCTTAATCTTCATTCTCCAATGGAAGAATTAGATGATGAGACTATTAACAGATATGCAAGCAAATATGTCAATTTCATGGCATGATTTCATTCTTCTAAAAGCTCTTAACTTCATATTCATACCAACCTCATTGGGAATTAAAGCATATTATTATACTCAAACAAAACAGGTAATAGCAGAAGATTCATCTTAGATTCATAAGTCAAGCCTAGTTCATTTAGGAGAACTTGGTTAGTTTCAAAGGCTTGATTGACCCTTGGGATTGAATCTGGCTAAGGGGTGCCCACGTAAAGACTAAAACCTCATTACGCCGAAAATAGTATAGGTGAGACAACGCTTTGGTAGTGTTTCAGGGATAATGAAGGTGTATACATGAACATGAGAGGTGGGCAGAGTAGTTTAAGAACATAATAAGTGCAGGGTACCCAAGCGAGCACATACATAGGAAATTCTGACAGGGTTACAACAAACTAACAGTATCACTATGTTTAAGTTTCAGAAATAAATTGTATTAAAGATTTGTTATACAAGTTAAGGATGGGAACTTAGTCATGATGAAGCTTAATTTAACACTATAACACAACAAACTCAAGCACCATAGACATATCTTAACCAAGTTCCACAACTTAGGCTAAATGTATAGCAGCTAATAAAATACAAACAAGGGTTTAGTTTAGGACATGCTTATATAGTGAGATCCCAGATATGACCACACAGTCATGAGGTTTAACAGAAGATTAATGATCTTCCAAGAGTCAATAGAATCACAGAAGCACATTAGAAAGAAGAAATTGATTTAAATGTTATGAGATGACGTACCCAAACTAATGTGACGGTCTTGTCTTCATTCTTAAAAATTCATATCCATTTAGGCTAGTTTATCAGTTGAATCAGTCCAAAATGCAATAACACTAAGACAAATTATTATAGCATACATGACAGTTGCAGTAGAACACCATGGAGGTCTAATGTCAAGATAACAACATAGAATCATTTAAAGTTCTTTGTTAATCACAAAAACTTAGCAATGCATAGATTACTCAAAGAAATATTCATTAAGATTACCAAAATAATCGATTAGTACATGATTCTGATTTCAGATTGTTAAAGAAGCTTATAACTCTAAAGTTTGATAATCAATCATGAACTAATGACAAACACATAAAGACAACTTACTAAACTTATCATAAATAATAGAAAACAACAAAATAATCACGATTCTAATTATATGGTTTGAAAGAGAAGATATGTCAAGGCTCACTAACCTTCTTTGGAGCAGCAAACCAAACGAGAGTCTTTCTATCCGTTAACCCAAACTCAAACTTTAATTCATGTTAGCTTGAAACCTGAAAGAAATCAAAACCTAGTTAGGGAGCCCTAACTTTGATTTTTCTACTCATAACTATAAGTTAGTAAATGATATTTCTATAGTTAGGTCGATGTTTCTGCTACTCAGCCCTAACTTATGCAACTTCTGTAGTTACACTAAATTATTTACAGACATTCATGATAAATGCAGTTACAAACATGAGTACCTAGGCAGAAATAAAAGATCATCAACTGCGCAATTGCAGAAATAGAAAATATAGAACTACACAAGATTAATTAAGTGCTTAAGATAAAACACTTGATTTATAGTCTTCTCATTGATTGCAAAAAAATAGAGTTCAACACCAAACATTTAAACCATAATATTATTCACAGTAGTATTGATTAGGGAGGCAGATTTTCAAGGTCTGATTATCCATAGTAATAAACACATCATTTTCACAAATATAATAAGCAAAAGTCAAAATAAAAGCATCCAAGTCGCCTCAAGACTGAAACAACTAATCAGTCAATCATTCAAGAAGAATACCAACATGCAATAGGTATCTCAAGTAGAAGCTTTTAACTTACCCAAAAAAGAGATAGGCGAGAGTTTTGTCAAGACTGAAAATCACCAAATCGGCTTCAAATGGGTCTCTCTGTATGATTTTTTTTGGTATTCCTGTAGATTATCAAATGGTTCAGAGAAATTCTAGATAAAATCTGAGAATACAAATGTAAAATCACTTAAATAATGATAATCCATAACTGCATGTTGAAGATTTTACCTTACATAATAAAGAATCCTTATAAAAAATACCCAAACATAAATTTATATAAAAATTAATATGGGTTTCGGATAAACATATGCACCAAACTCAGAAAAATCGCTGATATTAGGGAAAACTCAGCAATTATATGAGAGAAATCGGATGTGCAAGTTTCCTACACAAAACTCGATTATGCACATCATTTTTTTCATTAAAAGAAAAAGGGAAAAATTGGGGATTTCACCACAAACCTGATAATTGATGAGTTTCTTATCTTGATTTCAGAGATTTGGAGCAGATAATCCCTAATTTGAGGGAAAATTTAGGATTTTAGCAGAAGGGATCTTAGAGAGAGGGAGGAGCGTTTTGAGAAGAGAGAGAGAGAACGTAAATGAGCCTGAGTTGAGCCTTTTGTTTAAACCTATGCTTTATATTTTCAATTAAAATAAAAGGGATTTAGAGGCGACCCAGTCGCTACAATGAGGATTTAGAGGCGACATTTTAAAGTCGTTACAAATAATATGCAGCAAAAATTTTAGTTTTAGCGGGTACCAAAAATTTTAGCCATATTAGAGGCGACCTCATAAAAGTCGTTGCTAAAAGATGGTCAGTAGAAGCGACTTCTAAAGTCGCTGCTAAAGGTACAACTTCTGTAGCAACATTTTTGATCGCCGCTATATGTTGCCGCTAAAAATCCAATTTCTTGTAGTGACTATCTTGGTCAAGGATAGGCTATCCAAGACAATGTATGTATTTTACTGAAAGTGTCTGGCAAAGGTCTGAGCCATATCATCCCATGTATACCACCTTCTAGCATCTTGACGGGTGTACCATTCCAGGGCTGCCTCTCATCTTACTGCAATAACTCTCAAATGGGGCACGGGATCTCCATGTCAGTCATACAGATCAAACGTTGGCATCTTGAACTCAGCAGGCAGTTGGACGTCAAGGAACAAGCACAAGTTTTTGTAATACATACTTACTTGGCTTCCTATCCCTTGCATGTTCCTTAGAAATTGCTCTAAACTCTCCACCTTCCTGAATATCTCATGTTGCTCCACATTCTTAGCGAGCTTCTTGGTTTCAACGGACGAATCAGAGTGAGGGGTATTGCAATAGGGATCCGGAACCTTTAAAGTTGGTTCTGGAGCATAGTATTGAGCATCAGGAACTTTAAATGCGGGTTCACTAGAAGATCGATGGATGGTAGCTTGTAGAGGGGCTACAAAACAGGAGTGGATGTTGGAGAGGGATATGAGATTTTGGTTGGTGGAGCATGAAAAGGTTTGGACGAGGTGCCAGGGTAGTTGCTGTAAGGGGTAAAGCCCGGTGCATGTTGTGGGGAAAGATTAACAGTAGTGAGAATCAGGGCTTGCGATAGTGGTGAGATGGTGGCAGGGTTTTCAGTGTAATTAGTGCGGAATGAGGGTGGAAGATGCCCACTGATCCAAGTTTGGTACATCTCTTCCATCTACTATTTAACCTTTTAGACCTCTTCTTTCAACTCAGAGTCTGACTTCGTAATCTCCCTTGGCGGATCAACAACACCTATGTCCAATTCCTTACTAGCCAAGACTGCCTTGCTCTTTGACCTAGTGTTGGACGGATGACTCGCCAGAATGCCACAAAATAACCACCTTCCTGATGATAACAATAAAAATACCAAAGAGGAGCAGAACAAAGTCAACATGTCAGCGTTAAAAGGCATTTATCAGATAGTAATATCACATTATGTGCAATGCACCTAATAGCCATTAATGGTTCTAGAATGACTTTGAGGGTCACAAGGTCATATGTCATTATCCCAATTTGCTCGTTCCAACCTTCCTCTTTTATTTTCTCTTTAAGGCTCGTTGGTTTACTCATTTTCTTTCCTTTTTTTCATTCTGGTTATCACGTTTTTAATGTGACGACCCAAAGGGTCATCACCTATGTTATTACCCATCCCGTACTTTATAGGCCTTGAAAACCTCATTTGTATTTGCCTCGATTTGCGTGCATAGTCCGGGCGCGTAGTCGGACAGCTTAAATATGTAATTCTGTGAAAAATGCTAAGATTTGATAATAAAATGAATAAATTTGACTTTGGTTAACATTATGGTTAAACGGACCCGGACCCGTGATTTGACGGTCCCGGAGGGTCCGTAGGAAAATATGGGACTTGGGCATATGTCCGGAATTGAATTCCGAGGTTCCAAGCCCGATAAATAAATTTTTGAGTAAAATTGTTTTCTGAAAATATCTATGGAAATTGAAAATGAAATCTGATTAGAAAATGATGGTATCGGGCCCGTATTTTGGTTACGGCGCCCGGTACAGGTCTTATATATGGTTTAAGTCCTTTCTGTGAAGTTTGGTTGAAAACAGATTTCGTTTGACGTGTTTCGGACTTAAAATGGAAAATTTGATGTTTTATGAAATTTGATAGAATTCATGGATTTTGAGGCTTAATTCGATGTGTATGATGTTATATTGGAGATTTGATCGCATGGATAGGTTCATAGGATATTTTTGAGGTAGTGTGTATATTTGGTTTGGAGCCCCGAGGGCTCGGGTGAGTTTTGGATAGGCCACAGATTACATTTTTCTGAACTTAGAACTGCTGGTGTGACTGATCTGCAGGCTTCGCATTTGTGAAGCCAGCATCGCAAATGCAAAGGTGCACTGGCTAGCAAAGGATCGCAAATGCGAGCCATTCATCGCAAATGTGAAGTCTCTACTCCTGCAGAGTGATCACAAATGCGAACTATGCTTCGCAATTCCCATGTCAGGGGTGTTCGCAATTGTGAACCCTGTTCGCATTTGCGATGCCAACCAGTAGCCTGCCCTGTACAAAACCGAGTTTTTACTTCATATTTCATATTTTCTCAAACTCAACACTCTTAGGCGATTTTTCCAAAGAACAAGACTCTTCCAAATCAGTTTTAAGTGGCTTTTACTCATTTATTTCAATCATTAACATCATTTAACATGTTTTCAACTTAAAGATCCGGGATTTCCATGGGTGAAATTGGGTGTTTGGGGTAGAACTTAGGTTTTTTCTAAAAAGTGAGTGATTGACCTCCGATTTGAGAGACTTTTATATGGCTAGACTCGTGAGAGTACGAAGGTTCTGAAAATGTAAAATTTACCCGACTCCGAGATGCTGGCTTGAGGGGCGTTTTGGTCATTTCACCTAATTTCGCGTCGTAAGCTTGAATTAAATAGTAGAATCAGTGGCATGAGATGTTATTTACAGTATGAAATTTATTTGAATAGATTTGGGCCATTTGGAGTCAGATACTTGTGGCAAACGTGTGGTTTCGGGTTGATTGCTATACTTCGGACCCGAGGTAAGTGTTCGGTCTAACCTTAGCTTGAGGGAATAGGAGTTGAGTATAATTTGCTACTTGCTAAGTGTCAAATACGATATATAGGCATGGTAACGAGTATCTATACATTGGTGTCTAGCATGACCGTGAGTCCTTATATTGTGAATATTCTGATTTTGTGGTAATTTTCATGCTTAATTGATGATTCCTATATGTTGTGAAGAATATGTGAAGGGAATTGTATTCTGTAAACTCTGTTGGAGCATTGGCTCAGATTGTAATGAATAATGAATAAATATGAGATGTTACGTCCTTGGAGCATTGACTCAAATGGTGAAATGAATAATGAAGAAATATGAGATATTACATCCTTTGGAGCGTTGGCTCAAGTGATAGAATAAATCATGGAAATGAAAGTGAAAGAAAGAGAAAGAGTTATTGAAATATACCCTTGCCGGGATTTAATTGTTTAATTGATATACCCTCCGGGATTTAATTGTTTAATTGATGTTACCCTTGCCGGTATTAAATTGTTTAATTTATGTTACCCTTGCCGGGATTAAATTATTTAATTGATGTTACCCTTGCCGTGATTTACTTGTTTAATTATTGTCCCTTGTCGGGATTCCTATATCTATTCTGTTTACTTCCTTTCCCTTGGTTGTGATTGTTGTTTGGGTAAGGAAGAGTGTTAAAGCACGAAGGGTGATGTCGTGCCATGATTTACATTGATTACATTATACATTGCATAGTGAGGAAAGAGAGTAAAATCACGAAGGGTGATGTCGTGCCATGATTTACACTGATTACATTATACATTGCATAGTGATGACGAGAGTAAAAGCACGAAGGGTGATGCCGTACAAGTTTGTGATTTCTTGACCTTATTGATATGCTGTTTTGTTGTTCTTTTCCTTATTGAGATTTCTTGTATGAAACTGTTATCTCCCCACCGCATGTTCCCCTTCCTTTATTCATTGTTTTCTTCCTATATTTCTTATTCGTTGCATATATGTATATACCTTTATTTGGACTGCACAGGTTTATTTGGTAGTCTGGTTCTAGCCGAGTCACTACTTCGTCGAGGTTAGGCTAGGCACTTACTCAGTACATGGGGTCGGTTGTACTGATGCTACACCTGCACTTCTTTATGTTGTGCAGATTACGCAGCCGGACCCGGAGGACATCATTAGTGGGAGTATCTTCCAGCTCATCATAGTGGCTTCAAGGTATACCCACTGGCGATCGTGGGCCTTGGCGTCTCTTCCATCCCTTTGTCTTCGATTCTGTCTTGTTTTTATCCTTTAGTTTCAAAGGCAGACATGTATTTCCTTTCAGACTTGTATTTAACACTCTTAGACAGTTCGTGAGTTAGTGACACCAGGTTTTGGGAAATTTTGCGTCGATGTATTGTGATTGTCTTTACTTAGCTCAAAACCGTATTTATTTCCGCTGTTTAATTTGCGAACTGATTTAGTTTATTCTGCTAGGATGAAGTTATTATGCTAGTTTAGCTATACACGTTGGCTTGTCTAGCGGGTTCAATGTTAGACGCCATCACGGCCCGACGGTGGGATTTCGGGGGGTGACATTTTTTCCTCTCATTTCTCACATCCCACAATTCTATCTTTAAAATTTTAAAAATAATTCGATCGAACCCGATGTAGGTTGCCTACGTATCATATCCCACATGAATCTGACCAAGTGTAGTTCTGGAAAAAGTGATGGACAACATAAACTAAAAAACAAAAATTATTTGGGATTTTTCATTTATAAATTTGTTTTTGGTTTTCACATACAAGACAGGAAGTATGATAACAAAAGACTCGACAAACTCAAGTAGACTGCGACAGACCCTGAAACCACCTAAAGGAATCAATACTACTGGACAAGACTAGAAAGTAAAGACAACATAAAACGGACTCGAAACATATAAATAAAAATCCTCCTCAAGCAGCTCCTGAATGCGATGGTCCTGGCTGTGATGGTCCTGGGGCGTCTGTAGTGCTCAAGCTCTGTAACATGCCCCGTAAAGATGCACGAATGCTGGGAACAAAGGCCCTGACTTGTGCCCTCGCCTCTTAAAATAAGGGTGACTTAATAAAGAGTTCGTGTACGCGATGTGTAATACGAGACTTACTGCAGAAAAAATGACTCAGGGTTATGCAAATTATGATAGTTATAAAGCAGTAACCCATAGAGGAAAAACGATAAACACATACGCAAATAAGAAACTAAGAAACTAAGAAACAAAGTAGAAAAAGTATAATCAAAACGAATGAAAACAAAAAATGCCTCAATCGAATATCCTAAAAAGCCAACAAGATCAAGTAGTATCTCAAACCTGCAACTCTCCAGCAGAGTCGCCAAAGTTGTCATACTCGTTTTTTATCTTACCAACCCTCTTTAAAATATAAAGTGGCTTTAAAAAGCTCGAAAGGATTTTCAATTGATAGTGACAAAAGTATTTGCTTAAAATGGATTTTTCAGAGTCGCCACTTGACATATAATCCGATGTGCCAAGTCACCATATAAAAAACATTTTTCCCTTAAAAATATTTTTTGACTCTAAAACATAGTCTTTACCGGAAATTCTAAGCAAGGGAACTCATTTGACTCGGGGAGAAGGAGTTAGATATTCCCCGAGTCCCGTAACTAATACGGTTACATACTTGATCAAATTTAGCTTTTAAGAATATTCTAATTAAGCTAAAACACACAAAGAAAACAAAAAAAAAAAGAGGCCCGAGGTTGTCCCCTACCTAAAAAGGAAAAGAAAGGAAATAAAGGTCCTAAACTAGCCTATACTAATGTGTCCTCGAAGTCCGCCTTTAGTCTTCAATTATATGTGCTTCGGGGCATTCCCCCGACAAAATCATAATAACTAAAGGGACGACCTCTAGCCTTGAAAATAAAAACAAATAAACGAAATAATATTTGCCTACCAAGGCGTGGTCGGCCTAACATGCTACTAGCGAATAATAAAAATAAATAAATAAAGAGAACAAAGTAAAAACGAAAATTCTAAATCATGCTCAAATTCGTTTGACTTGTTATTTTTATGTATTTGACCAAGCTCAATTCTTAAGGCAAGTAAATAAT
This sequence comes from Nicotiana paniculata, assembly GCA_005239505.1. Lineage (NCBI taxonomy): Eukaryota > Viridiplantae > Streptophyta > Magnoliopsida > Solanales > Solanaceae > Nicotiana > Nicotiana paniculata. Next base: position 16,015 of record MDKI01080440.1, read on the forward strand.
TTGATCACTAATGAGCTCGGTCTTTCCAACCCCACTGCCTCGACATCCATCATTTAAAATCCATACAAGTAGAGATAAGATAGTCATCCAAACAATTAAGCACTCAAATCATTGAAATAAATTAAATAGAGAGAGAAATAATTGAAAGAAGTGAACCAAAGCCTTTGGAAGAGCCATTAAAAAATTTCCATTACCCTAGTTCTTCATAGTCTCCCACGTGTGTCAGATTCCAAAATTAAGCACAAAACTAAGTGCTTCCACATTTCACAGCTCAAATCCCCATTTCCACCTGCGATTATACATCAAACTAACTCTAATGAAGCAATGAGGACAATCCAATGACTTAATTAGCACATGGAGACAATTAGGTGATAACAGACACTTAGAAACATTAGGAAAACTGGGAAATTCGCCATGATTGATCAAGAAGATATCATTCGAATAGTCAAGCGTACTATCGAGAATTCTCTACACTAATCCAACTGAACTTAAATTACAAACCAAAACACCTTTAAAAGTGTTATCGACCAAATGAGATATCCCAACAGAGACAAATCAAATTTTCAAGTAGGCATAAGATTTCACTTTTGTTTCTTCAAAGAGACACTTGTGACTGAAAAAGAAATGAGAAACAAACTATTTTGAACCAAATCATTCTCTAAAGCTCAAAACATATCGATGTTCGAATTGTGACAGAGAAGGCAAGTAAGCACATGAACAATTACATGTTTTAATGACTTTTAAGATTAGAGGATCATATGAACATTCATTCTCTGTTTCATTGAAAATAAAATAAGTGACAATATGTTGTATTTCTAATAAAACATCCTATAATTCAAAGGTAAATTTGACACCAAACAAATTCACTCGATCATGAAGATCTATAAGATGAAACTATTGAAAGTGCCAAAACAAAACAGTGAACAAAACTTTATGAAGCAAAACGAACTTCAACAATTAGTATAACCTTAATCCATCTTTTAATGGCTCTTCTTAAACTCGGTTCATTCCAAATAAGAATTAAATGAAGAAAAGGAAAGGGAATTGAACATGTTAAGACAAAAACACTTAATAAGGGCAGAAGAATCGGCAGTTACAAAAACTTGTCTCCCAATTTCGACTGAGAACTCCGCAAAGAATGACAACAACGAACTCGAACCGGAATTGCGGACGGGAATCACGAACCATCCTCGAACGGCAATGGACGAACAGCGACCTCGAATCAATCGGACTCCATATTTGAATGCGAGAATTGAAATTGAAAAGAAGAAGAAGAAGAAATTCTATTTTTTTTATTTACTTTTCTGAAAATTTGAGAAGAAGCAAAAAGAAAACTCACTCAGAAACTATACTCCAAAGAACAGAGATGTTATTTTGTATCTATCTTTTATGAAATCTAAAGAAGTAGAAAAAATTAGAATCGAACTCTGAAATACCTCGAACCCTTTCCGCCTCCTTTTTGCGATCATTTTCTCTCCCCCAAAAACTCCCACACTGAAAAATGGATCCCTTCAATAGCTAAATCTTCTATGCTTATCCTCCAAAAAATGGTGTGGGAAGCTCCAAATCCGAAAATCCTCAGTGGGTTAAAAATAGAGAATGGGGCATGTCAGTGGGTTATTGGGCCATCACTTTGGTCTTCTTGAATTAATACATGACAAAAACTAACCCCCAAATTTCATTCTCTTTTTAAAGATAAAATCAAAATAAAACATAACTAAAATACTAATGAACTTTAACTACAACAAAACTCATATTAAAATGAAATTATATTTGTGTTTTTAATTGTTTTTAAATACGAAAACAATAAAACTAAACCAATAAAGTTGTAATAAAAGTATATTTAAATTCTTGAAAAATTAAAATAACCAAAAATGAATATTTTAAAAATATGTGAAAATACTAATGTGACGGGTCAAAAATACACTGGGTTAAATGACACATATTCTACTGCTTGAAGTAACATTCTAATGATGAGTCTTGTAGCATATGTTGGTAAGTCATACTCTCTGCTGATTGGGGATGAGAAACAAAGAGAGACCAAATCTTATGCTCCAATTCTTTCTTCTAATTCAGCTTCTTTCCTTGCCAACTCACAATCTGCTCCTGCATCTCCACAATACAATAATCCTAGAAATTATATCAACGAGTTAATTTGATCCTAAGAAGTCTTTAATATCTTGCATGTATTGTAAGAAGATTGGAGGACAAATGTTACAAGTTCCATGGGTTTCCTACAGATACTAAAAGTAGACCTCCACATGAAAGGAAATCTGATGTTTGTGTGCAATTGGAGATATCCTGTGAGACTTCCATGACTCCTAATACTCAGAATGTTGATATCTCTCCATATGGGTTCTCAAAGGAGAAGTGTGCTCACCTCTTATCCCTTTTACATCAGGCATAACTCTTCCCTCATCCACAATCTTCATCCTATACAGCTTATGCCAACTTTGCAAGTCTGGTCAACAATATTGTTTTTAATAAAGATATTTCTTTTGCATGCAATGCTTTTAAAATAGATTTAGTTTCTTGAATTTTGGACTATGGTTCCACTAATCACATGACACCACATAAATACCTATTGTACAATATTCAACCTATGTTGATACCTTCTTTCATTACATTGCCTAATGGTTACAAGGTTAAAGTCACATCTATTGGTTCTCTTTCACTGTTTTCTACTATCATTTTAACCAATGTCTTAGTAGTGCCTTCCTTTCAGTTCAATTTGATTTATGTACATCAACTCCTTACTCAACTCAATTGTTATGATATTCTTACTAGTATATTTTTTTTCCTATAGGGTCCTTCTCTATAGAGACCATTGAAAATGAGTAAAGTGGATCATGGTCTCTACATTCTTCACATGCCTTCTACTGCATCTATTACTTCCCCTTTTTCTTTTGATCATTCAGTAACTAATATAGCACATATTATTTCTGCTTTTCCATCAGTTTCTCTTAATATTTCAAATAATGATATGTCACCTAGTTCATGTTCTTTACATACTAGTGTTAATGATGTTTCTCCATCTTCTGTATTTCAACCTCATGTAATTCTACAACTATTAATAAAAATGATATTTTGCGGCATCAACGAATGGGTCACACTCCTTTTGTGAGGGTTAGAAATAGGCCATGCATGTGGGACTAAGTTGTGGTATGTGATGTTAAAGAACTAATTTGGGTAGTTCATATTAAAATTGGTTGAGGGAAGAAGGAATTACCATTTCTAAACCTTGTAATCTACTTCACATGTTAGGTGTTTGATGAAATTCCTAAGAGAGTTGTCCCATGGGTAATCTTCCTAATTATTAATCGATTTCCGCTATCTCCTTATAGATTATTATGGCTAGAGGTGTTGGTGTATTGTATAAACCTAAGGAAAAGCTCTTTGAGGTATGTATGGCTAATTTTAACCTTTGTAGAATCCTCTTGTTGGGTCCGAGCATACGGTATGTGTACCTTGTTTGAAAATATGTGAATTGATTGTTCAAATGTGTTGAGACGTAAGATTCTATTCTCTGATTTGTCCTAGTTGATTGCCATACTACCGTGCTATATGAGATTGTGAAAAGTGTTTTGATGTTCCTATCTTATTATGTGCAAAGCTCGTAAATGCTCGATGGTATCGATATGAAAGTATGTGTTGATGAAGGAAAGAATGTTAATGTGCCCAAGTGTGGGAATGAATATAATGGCTAAAAGCCGTGAGTGGTAAGTAATAAAAAAGGGTATTGTGAAATGATGTAAATGAGTTGAACGATTATGGCAACACCGTGTACATGAATTACTGCTTGGTGAGAATTATGGTGCCTTGGGCCCAAATAAATAAATTGTTGATATGAACTTGTGTTCCTGGAAATGATGATTCTTGTGATATAATTGTTTGTGGTTGTTGTTATGAATTTAAATTGCCAGGCGGGGTCGGGTTGCGTGCCGAAACACGAAGTAATAAGGTGTGGGTTATGGTGATAAGGATGGATTAAATGTCAGGCGGGGTTGGGTTGCGCGCCGCAACACGAAGTAATAAGGTTGATGGATTGTGGTGATAAGGGTAGCCGAGGTAATAAGGATGGAATGTGATCATTATCACTATTGAAATGAAAATCTATGGAACTCTTGAATATGGTGATGTTGAAAGGGGAAAAGGAAAGATTGTGAAACTTGTTGATTTTAGTTGTTTCTTTCCACGTGCATTGATTGATTGGTTCTATTACTGTCTCCTATTTTTGTATTGTTTGATTGTACTTGGGATAAAGTTTGTTCATACATACTAGTACTATTCCACAGTACTAACGTCCCTTTTGCCGGGGGCGCTACATCTTTTATATGGATGTAGGTGGTTCTACAGCAGGTAATTCAGCCCACTGTCAGTAGTGCCTCCTCTCCTTTCCGTCAGCTATTCTGGTGAGCCCCACTCCCTCTCGGGGCCACGTGTGGCTCATGTCGCCTTATTTTTAGTTTACTGTGTAGTGTAAGGTATAGTCGGGGCCTTGTTGCCGGCAAGTATTATATAAATCTTTTGTATTCGTAGAGGCTCCGTAGACACAATGTGGGTAGTGTACATATGTATTTTGGGTAAGTAATGGTACGGTTCGGAATCGTGATCCACGTTGGTAAATGTTGTATGTATTTTGTAAGTATTTGGTATCATATGTTGGTAATGATAAAAAGTAGAAATGAATTCAAGTCGTAAGTTTATGCTTAAGTTATAAATGGCTATTTCACATGAATAATGTATATTGAAATCTCGGGTTAACGCGTGGGATAGGAAAGGCAAATCAGGTTTGCTTGACCGGGTTCATTCGGTTAAGCACTGGTCTCGTCCCTCGATTTTGGAGCGTGACAAACTTGGTATCAGAGCCTAAGGTTTTAAAGTGTCCTAGGATGTCTTGGAGTCGTGTCTAGTAGAGCCCTTCTTATCGGTGTGTTGTCGACCACATCTATAATTATGGGGCTACATGGACATTTAGGAATTTCACCCTTTTGATACTCCAATCGTGCGATAGATCTCAAGTTAGGGAGTTAGTTTTCTCTCCAAGCCTTACTCTCAAAAAGAGTAATCATGATACCATAATCCGTGTGTTTGAATCCATGAGGAGGGATTGATCCCACCATTGAGTCCGAAGGGATTTCCCAAGGGCTTGTTAGGAGAATGTATTGAGTTGTGGAGGGGTTGGTAGACCCTATCGCTAAGAGGGGAGTGCCCTTGTCCCTATTGATGTCACTGCACCATCAAACCCTATAGTATATCGGTATGACACCAACGTACTCTTGATTGTATATGTACATCTATATTGAAGAACTTTCATAGGCATGGTCTTAGTAAATGTTAAGTCACGAAACATTGCATGCACCTACTCCTCGAACGAGATCCAATATTTCTTGAATTCACTATACCGCAAATTTTCTTATATGCAATCTTTTATGATATCGAGCTCTATAATCATGTCCTTGAATTTAGTTGTATCTATAGAACTACCATTTCCAAAATGCCTTTCTAAACTCTAACAAGGGACTATACCCGGATAATTTCTCATGGAATGAAGGGATGAACCATTATCGTATTTTCGCACAAAATAAAAAAATGTCTTTTCTTGACCCTTTCTCTTCGAGTTTCTGCTTCGATCTGAATATTGATATGGGTGAAGATCTTGTTTTGTGTAACGATCCGACCGGTTGTTTTGCATTATCGGACCCTTTCCCCTAAATGAAACTTCCCATAGCAGCATTTTATGATTTATGACTTGCGGGGACTGGTGGTCCTGGATTCGGAGGTGTTTTGAGTGCAATAGGAACAATTGGTTCCTTAAGGTTGGCCTTTAAGGCCAAGTTGGACTTCGGTCAACATTTTTGGTAAACGACCTCGGAATCGAGTTTTGTTGGTTCCGGTAGCTTCGTGTGATGATTTCGGACTTGGGCGTATGTTCGGATTGGGTTTCTGATGACCCGGGGGCATTTCGGTGCCCAATATTGAAATAAGAAGTTCCTTAAGTTCATATTGTGGTTTGGGGCGTGTTTTTGTGTTATCGAGGTCCGAATGGAATTCCGGGACCGGAAATAGTTCCTTTATATTAATTATGACTTGCCTGCAAAATTTGAGGTCATTCTGAGTTGTATAGGTCGGTTCGACGCGTTGTGAGCGAAGGCTAGAAAACTGAAAAATTCTAAGTTTGGGTCTTGGGGTTTGTGGGTGTGATTTTGAGTTTTAGCGTTGTTTTGGGTGTTTCGAAGGCTCGAGCGAGTCCGTATTATGATTTGAGACTTGTTGGTATATCTGATTTGAGCTCAGGTGGGACCAGGTGCCTCTCGGGTACCTAACGAGGCCAAAAACTAGCTAAAACAACTGCTAGTGCAACTGTTACTGGTGTGACCGCAAGTGCGGTTGCCCAGCCGCAGGTGCAGAACCGCTCCTGCGGTCCCAGCCTCGCAAGAGCGGAAACCCAAGGGCCCCCCAGCCTTCGCAAGTGTGGAACCATTTTCGCAGGGGCGGGTCCTCTGGTGCGGAAACCTTCCACTGGTGCGATCCCCAGCTCCCTCGCCATTTTCCGCAGGTGCGATTATTTTCTCGCCAGTGCGGGACCGCAGGTGCGGTCCCTGGGTCACAGGTGCGGAAACCCCTGTAGGCAAACCTCTTTAAATGTTTAAGAAATGGGTTGTCTTTATTATTTCTCATGCACAAACTCCATTAGAAGGCCTTCAAGCTTGAGCAGCACCCCCCACGACCCATATAGTGCTAAGGTGAGTAATTCCTCTCTATTTTCCTAAATTTTTACATGGAATTCAACTAGAATCAATTACTAAAACATCAAAAACCAAGAAATTGGATAGTACAAGTTAGGGATCTTAAGAATTTGATACATCACCCAATGATTGCCATGCATTCCACTAAAGTGACATAATTATGATCCTTAGGCTTCGGGTGAGTGATCCCTTCGAGAATTTTCGGAATCCGAGCGTGTGGACCCGGGGTTGAATTTTGGGAATTTCTCAAGAATGTTAAATTTTGGAAAAATTAGAACAATTTCTCTACTTTGAGCATGAATTGATGTCATTATACTATATTTGGCTAGTTGCGAGCCGTCGAGGGTAGATTTCGGAGATTCGGGCGCATCCTTGATCCGAGGGGTGGTTTCGTCACGAGGTGAGTCTCCTTTCCAACCTTGTAAGGGGGAAATGTCCCCGTAGGTTCCTTATTTGCTATGTATATATGTTGTGGGGGCCGCGTACGTACCAAGTGACGAGAGTCCGTACGTGGCGACTATATTGCTATGTCGGGTAGCTTTAGGACTCACGAGCATGCCACTATGTTCCTTATTTGTACTTTGTATGTGTTAAGAGTTGTAATTATTGTCGAGGTGATATGGGAAAATTAAACATTATTATTTAGATCTCAGTTGGCTATCCGTGGTATTGACATAGTCTTGTTGAGTTCACGGTTGAGTTGGTACACACATGTACTTATATATATATATATATACACACTTGTTATCGAGTCAGAAAACGAGCCGCAGGTATGATGTGCGGCTGTGGGTCAGCTTATTATTATTATTATCGAGTTAGCACACGAGTCGCAGGTATGATGCGCGATCGTGGGTCAGCTTATTATTATTATCGAGTCAGCACACGAGTCGTAGGTATGATGTGCGACCGTGGGTCAGCTTATTATTATTATCGAGTCAGCACACAAGTCGCAGGTACGATGCGCGATCGTGGGTTAGCTTATTATATCGAGTCAACACGCGAGTCGCAGGTATGAATTCGCGATCGTGGGTTAGCTTATAACCTCAGTCCCTATGACCACCCTTATGACTCCGGCCGGTCTTCTTGTCCTGGTATGTGTATGATCACTTGAGTTTTGAGTCACTTAAAACTGGAGTGTCAGGTATTAGTTAAGAGAAGATTTTGGTACTTTGTTGTTCCTTTTTCAGTTAATTATCTGGATTTCGTTATTTGCTATGTACTTGTTGATCACTATTTCCCATGCCTATTGCTTTGGCCATATTCCGTCATATATTATATTGTTGGACCTTAGTGAGTACCTAGTCGACCTCTCGTCACTACTCTTTCGAGTTTGGGCGGGATACTCACTGGGTACATATTTATTATGTACTCATGTTGCACTTCTTTGGTACATATTTATTATGTACTCATGCTGCACTTCTTCTTCTGTACTTGACTGTACAGGTCAATAGGCTGGTACATCTGATTATCAGACCGGTGTTAGATACTGACTTGGGCTGATTCGACTTCGCGGTGAGCTGCTCTTCCTAACGATCTCTGGCAACACCCCGAAGTTTCATTTTGTCATTTTCCAGTCTACTTCATTCAGACTGTGGGATTGTGTATATATATGTTATCCTTGTATATTCAGATAGTTGCCCGTGATACTCGTGACACTAGTTCCTCGCACACACGTAGCGTATATTTTGGGTTTTGGGTTGTATATTCATACATATGCTTATCTTGTGGCTCATGTATCAGATGGTTTTATTTTATGCCACAAGTTATCATCATGCTAAAAATTATTTAAAGCTGGTAAACGTTGGGATAATTAATCAAATGAGAAGGGTAATACTTGGTGTAATTCATGTTGGCTTGCCTAACCCCGCTGTTAGGCGCCATCACGACCTGAATTAGGATTTGGGTCGTGACACTTTGTTTCATCATCACCTCTAGTATGGTAGTGCCCTTGCTCTATCTTTGTTGAGGCTTCCATTTTGGCCTAGTGGTCGGAATCGGCTAAATTTTTATTTGCTTGGCGAGAATCTCCCTCTTCTCTGACAGGTTATTTTCTGAAATTGGTTTGCTTAATTAATTTTAAACATTATTAAATCTCCATCGAAACTAGGGTCCGTCGAGCCTCTATGTAGCTGGATCGTGCTACTTATTCTTGTTGCTCATCTTATTCTTGAAGGTTGTTCTTCTTTTAGTTATAAGGAAGACGAGCATTTTCGCTCCTCCTATGGATTGCATAATACTTGTTTAAGTGTCATTTTATGTTAATTGCTCCATGATGCTACGAATCCAGCTGATTTTTTATGTTTGTAGTGCCTCCCCTAGCCTTGAAGCTATTGAGTTACTCTTAAAACCTCAAGTTCCCTTTTTGTTAGTTCATCTGACATACCCGGATTTCCCCTAGTTGATGACCCATTTCTCGGTTCCAATTTTGAGGGCTAGAGCATAATTGTGTCATTGGTATCTATAAATACAATTTCTTTTATTAATAGTAATCCACCCAAATTCTTCACCAATTCCGCTGAATCTAGAAAAGGGTATAGATGTAACAATACCTTTATCTTCTAGTTAACTAGTTTTTGGTCCTCTGATATTACTGGGGTTTTCAGTATTCTGCCATAATTAAACAAGGATATGGGATTATAGGTGGCGGGGGCAAGTCAATCCATCCTCTTACTTTAACTACGGGCCTTCTTCATTCTCTATCGGTTATATTATCCCTTCTCAATCTTATCCCCTTAGAAGCACTATCCTTAAAGGTTGAACTCTGAACCAGAAAGAGTAGCTCTAATTTTTTTTTAAATACTTCTAGATATATGGTCAATGGATCAATAAATGCCACAAATTACATAGGTTCCCACTTCACTTCAAGTTCATCAAGGGTTGATAGCATGCCGCAATTTCTGAATAGTCTATGTCTGTGCTAATCTAACAATCCTCTTCCCAGTCGAACTCTCACCTTTTGGTTTTGGGTCAACCAAGAAGCAATACCCCTAGTAACACATTCATATGTCAAGCCTTACTCTCAGCCAAGTCTTATAGCATCTCCCAATTTTGTTGGTAATAACTAGTTGTGTAGAAGTGTGTTGCAGTGCCTCGTTGTGAAGTAGAGTTTCTAAACATAATTGGATTTTAAA
>ML304065.1:0-65855 GCA_005239505.1 Nicotiana paniculata
GTCACTTTAATTGGAAAAACTCCCATATCCAACCCTGTGTCGGAAAAAGGAGGTGTGACACCCATTGAACTGTGACACACAAGGCTGGCATTCCCACACTGCACTTACTCATTCCTGGCTAGGGTACCTGGGTGTGAGTACTTCCTGGGATCCTCTGAGGTCCTTAGGAACTCTGACACACCTGGATTATAAAAGGTCATGGCATATGGCATTGTTGGATCTGAGGATTTGGGCTTATTGTTAGGCTCCCTATAGTGTAACTTCTTAATTTCCTTATTTACTTATGAAATTTGCGCAATGCTGGTCTGTAATAATTAATTTTATAAAACAATTCTAGGGCTGGATAGTGAAATTGGTGGGGTTATGCATGCTTAGTATAGATATGGGTAGAAACCATGCTTATAGGTTTATATTTTTATATGCGCAATAGACACCATGCTTAGGAATACCTGTCATTCATGCATTAGATACCATGATGTTTAGGTTTACTTATTTCAGCATCCCCGTCATACTCATATCCGCTTAGAAATCATGTTCATAGTTAACAACAATAGAAAAATGGTTGTCATAATATTGCTGCTTCTGCATTCTCACAATTGCTTCATCTAGAAAACCTATTTTAGGCTAAATAATAACATCAACTATCAAATCTTGCATTAGAAATCATGTCCCCTTAGGATTTCATTCTCAACATGCTCATGTTATCTATGCCAAAATCATGTGTTAAAATAAATAGCTGCTACGAATACCTAGAAATCATGTATTAGGTTTCAATAACCTAACAAGGAATTACGCCTCTGTATGTTCTGTTTTTAGTCAAAATGTGTTAATGAATCTCGCTAAAAATAGATTTTGATTATGAAAGCTCTCATGCATCTAGAACAGCATGTATAGGTATGCATACTCAACATCCTGCCTGCATTTAGATATCATGTTTTTGTAGGACCTACATTCATACTCATTTAAATACTCGCCCCCATTTTATCTTGGTTAAAAACAGACTCATCATTGTATAACTACTATTTTTTGAAAAAGCTAAAACAGTGTAACTGGAGCGATTTAATACGCCTAGACAAGCCTTAGGTATTAAACTTATTAAAGCTGGATATCTACCTTCTTTCTGTGTGTTGTTTGGTTAATAATAGGTCAGGATCGATAATCTGAATCTGGTAGAGATCCTTTTCTCTGAAACTCAGTAAAAACACTGCCTCATTACTGCATTCTCGCCTAGACATCATGCTTTAGGTCTTGAAGTTAAAGACTTACTTGTGTTTTAGAGGTGCTATTTATGTGTATAATTGGGGAGGAATATTTGAGCCTCATATCTACCTCTATATGTTTCCCTGTATTTGCAGTCCTAATTGTTTTGTTTGTCGTTTAGCATTTTTTCCTTTAAACCTAGGGGTTCAGTCTAGTACTCACCCTCTAGGAATAGTAGTCCCTAACTTCCTCCAGCACTGATAGGATGGGACGGGTAATAGCACGCAATAAGTTTCGTGACCAACACGCACTTTAATTACCTTTACGGGGTGGGAAGGGTAGAATATGGATATGATGACCGGTACGCTAATAGTACGTGTAGCCCCTCTTCGAGGAGTGATTACCGGGTATTACACTGATGTGATCCATATTATTATAAACCTAGGACACCTTTTGTATGCTTAGCTCATAATCTTTTTCCAAAGTCTAACCTCATTTGCCATTTTCAAACATCTGCATGTTTAAGACTTAAATCCCCTCTTATTTGAGCTTTTATTTGTTATTTGCTATCTGTACCAAATTCATGAAACCATTCGGCCGGGAACCACACATGTGGATCCTGAGGGGTGCCTAACACCTTCCCCTTAAGATAATTTCAAGCCCTTACCTAAGTCTCTGGTTAGCAACGTAGTTATAATTGAACCCCTTAGGTGCCCTAATGTACCGTTAAAATAGTTAGGTGGCGACTCTCTAAAATATGCAAACCCCTTTTCCCAAAGGGAATGAGTTGTCCTAACCAATGTCACAAACCCGATCTCCGCGAGGAAAGAAAAGGGGCCGTGACAGCATGGCGACTCTGCTGGGGATTATAGGCTTTTACCATTTTGAATTGTTTCCTGAATTTATGCCTTTATTTTTAAACACTTGCACCCTTTCCCATTCCCGTTGCACGTACTTAATGGTTAACTTCGAGTATTTATTTCCAAACGTAAATGACATGTCTCTTTGTTTCCTTTTTTTAACTGCTTTAAATCATTATTACCTTTTTTTACGGCTTTCTTTAACGTGCAAAATACGTGACAACATGTTTTAATACTTATTGCATAAATCATATTCAACATTTATACTCCACTCGTGCCAACCAAAATACTATAGAAATGTTGATGAGTGGTTGCGCCCTTCCTATATTTTCACGCCCTAAATTCGGAAAGGCTTATTAGTGGTAAAACCAGTCGATCAGCGGTGCAGTCGACGGTTCCGTGACTTTCCCCTTTGATTTGTCCGCTCAAGCGTACCAATCTAAAACCCCATAGAAACCTTACTCTGTTAAACTGTTGCATGCATCATGGTCAAACCTAGTCAAAGCTAAAGTGTTGTCCGAACAATAGCTTTTAAGATAGCTTATCCAAAAGTCCACCGGTTTTCCCTGAACCCAAACTGACTCCCTCACGTTTTGTGCATTTATTTGGAGAACTAAATGCTTCCTACTAATTATTGATGTTAAATAGTCGAGTCTGGTGGGGGAAATGGCCTAACCTATTTGTTTTGCAGAAAAATGAGGCACGAAATCCCCAGATTTGGCATGGTCTCCAACATCCACCCAAAATTGTTGAGTTGATGGGAGGATCTACACTTTGGCGACAACGCTATCGTCAGGAAACACTTGGGTAATCTACCATCTCTTATGGAAATCCAGCCTAACAAAATGATAGTGGAGGCTGCTACCCTGTTCTGGGATCGCAAAAGATCTGTTGTTCCGCTTTGGGAACATCGAAATGGCACCATTGATATAAGAGATAGGAGGGTTGGCTAACCTAGTATGGGAAACTCCGGGGTTGTTGATGCCTGAGAACCGCACGGGCAGAAGTTTCCTCAAAATAATGGGTCTGAAATAGGATGCGGAATTGGTATGTCTGGAGGATTCGTACACTCCTTTTGATTACCTGTACGAACGGTATGGCTACAGCAAATCATACCGTACCTATCATGATGAGTTTGCTATCACCTATCTGGGACACGTCCATCGCCGAGTGTTTGCGTTTATGGTCCGCTTTTTGGGATTGATCGTGTTCCCAATGAAGAAAGAAAGGATCCATACCAGGCTAGCGATGGTAACTAAGACTGTAATGGAAGGGTTAAATGGGCAATATTTCAGCATTGTGCCCATGATCGTTGCAGATATGTAAATGTCAATAAGGAGCAAAGCATTTCGAAGGTTGCAATCTGTTACTCCAACTCTAGCTTGTAGAACATCTCCAAAAAGAGGAATATCTACAGGACATCCATCGCCGAATGTGGGATGACCACATCTCTTTCCATCACCCAAAGCGAATGAACTATATCCCTGACATGTTTGCTCAACCTGAGGACGTCGAAGGATGGGTCGAGCTCTTTGATAACCTGACTGAAGAACGGGTTCCGTGGATGTTCGAATGGTTTACAACGGATGATTTCATCATTCGATCCCGAGATGCATCATTTCTGGTATTGATTGGTCTAAGGGGGACATACCCTTACGTCCCCTTTCGAGTTATGAGGCAGACAGGAAGGAAACAATTCATCCCTAGGGTCGAGAAGATGAGCCATCTCCGAGCCGACTTTCGAAATAATGACAGTCCTTACAAGTGCCAAGATCAGCACCTATGGCACTGCAAGGTTATACTTGATAAAGACACCATCGAGCCGGACAGGTATCACGCCGGTTATACCCCTTTCTATCTGGGTTGGTTAGAAGAAGATCTGGGTGGTCAGAGCAAGCCAGGGTGCGTCCGAGGTCATAGAGTTGTAGATGAAAGGGCTGAAGCACAAGTCAAGTTCAACCAGTTGTGTAAAAGGATCCGGGAAAATAAGGATGATCACCACAAGATACATGAGTCCAACAAAAGACTGATCGAGGAATGATGGACATGGCTATTATCGCCAACAAAAGGCTGGTATATTTGGAACGAGGTATAATCGATTTGGAAGGAAAGTTCATCAAAAGGGTTGAAGATTGTCAAACGGTTGAGGGAGCTGCAGGGAGATATTTAGTCAGAACTTATCTGCTGCTGGGACTTCCCGAGCTGGGAAAGCTCCTAGAAGAAAGCAGGAATGTCGAATCTGGGGAAGGTCTTTATGGGACCAAGTAGATAGGAATGTCTTTATTTTTCTATTAATGTAATAAGGCCAATGGACATTAGTGATTTTTATTTTTCGTCTGTCTTTTCAGGATTTGTCTATTTTATTATCAATAAAATGAGGCATTTAGCAGTTAAGTTCTCCAAATCAATTTGCCGCTAGGCCTACCTCAGTCACAAAGAGGTCCCCAACTTAGGACCCGCTTTCATTTCCGCATTATATGTTTAAATACTGCAATACTCTTTTCAGAATCCTCACTGACTTGGTTACCTTTTGTTTTTATTTTTTCTTACTCCCCTCCCCAAAGGTTAGTTTGTACATTCTGGCATCATCAACCTATCGCACCAGATCCAAGGGCCCTCCACCTACTCATCCCCCTAGTCCTCCTAAGGGTAAAGACAAAGGCAAAAGTAAGATGGAAGAGTCCAGCGGCATCATAAAGGAGAATGTGATTGAATGGATATAGGCCAATGATGGTCGAGGTATTCAGGTCATGCATGAGAACATGTCGCCACTTGAACAAAATTGCTGAAGTTTCAGGAAGAACTAGATCAAGTCAGGAATCTGGCCAGCTTATCGTTTTCCCTCAACGTCCATGACGTCAACCTTCCAAATGCTCAAAACCCCACACCTCCACAAAATATCCCAAGTCAGCAAAACCATCGCACCACTCCCCCAAAGAACCAAACTCTCCTGACACTGTACAATGCTTGCCACACCTCAAATAACACCCCACTACTCATCCCAGAACCTCAAAACCCCACAAAACACCATTTCCACACCAATAACAATCACATCTATGTGCAAACCATGACCCATTCAACTACGCCTATCCCACAGGCGTCCGAGTCTGACGAAAAGGATTTACTTATCAGGAACCTGGCCGAAGAGCTTAAGAAACTGACCAGCCGAGTTCAGGGTGTTGAAGGGACCAAAGGGATTGAAGGGTTGAATTATGAAAACCTTTGTACCCAACCTAATGTCGAACTACCCGAGGGGTACAAAGCTCCAAAGTTCAAAATATTTGACGGTACTGGTGATCCGAGAGTCCATCTGAGGACCTATTGCAACAAATTGGTCAGCGTGGGAAAGGATGAAAGAATCCGCATGAAGCTGTTCATGAGGAGTTTGAAGGGATATGCACTGTCTTGGTACATCAGCCAAGACCCCAAGAAATGGTCAAACTGGGTAAGCATGGCATCTGATTTCATGGACATGTTTATATTCAACACAAAGAACGCACCAGATGTGTTTTACATTCAAAATTTGAAGAAGAAGCCTAGAGAAACCTTTCGCGAGTATGCTAATCGCTGGAGGTTTGAATCCGCTAAAGTCAAACCTACTCTAGAGGAAGAACAGATGAACAAGTTCTTTTCCGGGCTCAGGACCCGCAGTATTATGAACGGTTAATGATGGTTGAGGGCTGCATTTCTCTGACATCATCAAATTGGGAGAGCGAATTGAATAAGGTATTAAAATCGGTATGGTTACAAATTTTGAAGCCTTGCAAGCCACTAACAAGGCTCTACAGTCCGGTGGTGTGTCTAAGAAGAGAGATGTGGGATCCGTAATGGTTGCACAAAGAACCAAGTCCCCACTCAAGTACCAAACCTATCTGACACCTCTAATCACATATCATCCCTCACCAAATTACCAAGCTCCACCACCAAATTACCAAACTCCACCACCTTCCTACCAAGCTCCACCACCCACATATCAACCTGCTTCGCCCAAATATCCACAACTTTCTCCTGTCTACCACACTTATAATTCCCAACCATCTCATTACCATTCCCCTCCTTCACGCCAAAACTTCCCTAGACCTCATCCCAATTTTGATCGTCGTCCTCCAAAGCAATATACCGCCATAGCCGAGTCCATTGACCAGCTATATAAAAAACTCAAAGTTGCTGGTTATGTTACACCTATCCCTGCTGCCACTCCTGGGAATCCTTCTCAGTGGGTTAACCCAAACAAATCTTGTGCATACCATTCCGGCATGAAGGGACACACCATCGAAGAATGCCGCTCTCTAAAGGACAAAATACAGGCTCTCATTGACAACAAGATTATTGTGGCAAAAGACATCGCTCCAAAAGTTTGCGACAATCCTCTGCAAGACCATAAGGGTAGAGGTATCCATATGATTGAAATATAAGATGATTGGGATCTCGAAGGGTCAATCGGGTTGATCCCAGGAGGCGATGACCCAAAGAAATCCAGAGTCACTCTCAAACTGATCATAGTCCAGATTCAGCCATCTGAGGCCACTGAGGTGAATATGTCTATACCATTTGAGTTTGAAGCAGCGCCACCGGAAAAGTCACCAGTTCCAATTGAAGTTGAGTTTGTATCTCCCGCAAATACACCAGCTTCGTTCGAGGTTGCAATATTTCCACCCCGAACGCACATTCCGTTTGAAATACAGATGGTTGCACCAATTTCGGTGGCAATGTCAACTACGCCGCCCTTCTATTCAAACGTTATTCCTTGGGACTACATAGCCAAGGCAAGAAGGAAAAGCAAGGTCAGGTCTGAGGAAGCTATCGTAGCACAGGGTATGACGAGAACTGGTAGGCTCTACACCCCAGAGCATCTGGACGAGTCAAGCAAGAAGGCCACTAACCAGCCTCCCCTTATCGAAACAGGTCCCGATGACCTTTGGAGAAAGATACAGGCTAAGGAGTATTCAGTCATCGACCAGCTGAATAAGACACCGGCACAAATATCCATCCTCTCTCTACTGCAAAATTCTGAAACACACATAAATGCTTTGTTGAGAGTGTTGAGTGAAGCATATGTGCCAAACAAAATCACTAGCGGGGAAATGGCCAATATGGTAGGCCAGGTACTGAGAGTCATAAAATCACTTTTCATGAGGATGAGCTACCACCTGAAGGATTGGGGCAAAAAAAAGCACTGCACATCACCGTGCAGTGCGAGGATCATTTCATCACAAGAATCTTGATTGATGGAGGTTCCAGACTTAACATCTATCCGCTGATAACACTCAAGAAATTGGGTAAATGGCTACTTGAGATAAAGGATGGGGCGATCAATGTGAAAGATTTTGACGGTTCTCAAAGTTCCACCATAGGGGAGATCAGTCTATGTCTACAGATGGGACCAACTTGGTTCGAAGTGGATTTCCAGGTGATAGATGTTCCGGCATCCAAGAGGTGATTATTCATGGCGACGGTAGCAACCCCATTTATAGCCGTCAAACTATTTCGGTGATTGACGGGAAAATAAAGATAGGCGGAGGAACTTACCACCATATTGAACGGGTCAATGCCATCGACAAAGATTAATGGTGGGATAACAAGATTGCGAGCATCTTGAACTGGAGAGGATATGAGCCAGACAAAGGGCTCGGAAAAAACCTCCAAGGGATCACGAAGCCTATAAAGCTCAAGGAACATGGCACCACTTTTTTCACGACCCAAAATCTACGAGTCGTGATGGCGCCGGACACCACTGTCAGGCAAGCCAACCCCTTAATTAGTTGAAATAACTTTCCGGTTTTTGACATTTATGAAAAACATTTCCTTTCACTTTATTACATACCATCCAAATAAAAACATGTTAGTTAAAAACAAGGGTTTGAATACTACACCATAACAAATATAACCCAACACATCCCAACCTACTCCAGAACCTGGTGTAACAAGTACATGAGCAATTTCTAAGAATTTATACAACCATCACAAAGCTTGTCCAGAATACAAATTGGATATGGGAATATAAACTGAAAGTAAACACAGTACGAGGGAGACTCACTCATCTGCGGATCGCCTCCGGATGATGCATCTCGCCTAAGTCTCTGAATCCTCCAATCGCCATGAAAGTACCTGTGCAATAAAAATGCACAGCAAGTGTAGCATGAGTACAAAAAACAATGTGTACTCAGTAAGTCACCCGCCTAACCTCAGAGAGGTAGTGAAGAGAGGTCGTATTAGACACTCACTAGGGTCCAACAATATATTTTATGACAGAATATGGTGAAATACAGTAGACATGTAAGACAGTGAGCATCGAATACGTATCAAGTACAAAAATCAAGGTAACTATCGAGAATAAACAACAAAATACACTTTCCGTTTTTTCAAATATATGTAAGGCCAATATCAATAAAACCGTACCAAATAGTCATGCACACACAAGGATAAGACAACTGGCCGGAGTCGAAGGAATATCTAATCACTGAATAGGCGTAAAGATTCCCTCGCTCGCGAATCATACCTGTGAATCGGGTGCTGACACATTTATACCAAATTACCATAAAGCTTTCATCGATCGCGAATCATACCTCCGATTCGAGTGCTGACACACTTATACTGAATATTATAAAGCTTCCCCGATCGCGAATCATACCTGCAACTCGGGTGCTAACACATTTATATCAAATTACCATAAAGCTTCCCTCGATCGCGAATCATACATGCGATTCGAGTGCTGACACACTTATACTGAATATTATAAAGCTTCCCCCGCTCGCGAATCATACCTGTGACTCGGGTGCTGACACATTTATACTAATTTACCCTAAAGCTTCGCTCGATCGCGAATCATACCTGCGGTTCGAGTGGTGACACACTTATACTGAATATTATAAAGCTTCCCCCGCTCGCGAATCACACCTGTGACTCGGGTGCTGACACATTTATACCAAATTAAATATGTATTTTATCAAAAAAATAGTTTTCTCGGGAAAGTGGTAAAATCCTTATTATAAGAAACATGAAATATAGGTTTTGAAATCTTTTTTTTTTAAACTCATTTGTCAAGTTTAATGACATTCCACGATACAACTTAGTCCAGGTACACAAATATCCATAGAGAGATAAATTCTCTTTTTAGAAGNCCGAGTGCTGACACACTTATACTGAATATTATAAAGCTTCCCCCGCTCGAGAATCATACCTGCGACTCGGGTGCTGACACATTTCCACACATTAAATCCGTATTTTATTAAGAAAATAGTTTATCTCAGGAAAGTGGTAAAATCCTTATTAAAAGAAACATGAAATATAGGTTTTGAAATCATTTGTTTTTAAAACTCATTTGTCAAGTCTAATGACATCCACGATACAAACTAGTACAGGTACACAAATATCCATAGAGAGATAGATTCTCTTTTTAGAAGATCAACAAGATGAACTCTAGCTTTCTTTTAGATATTCAATTACTTCTTCGATTATATTTGCAGTTTAATATTACAGGCAGGATTACAGGTATAACACATAAGGCATACTAGTGGGTCCTAGACTACCCGGACATGACATAATAGTGCTACGCACGGACTCCCGTCACCTCGTGCGTACGTAGCCCCCGAAGATAATAGCATGTATTGAATTAATTCACCTAGGGGGACGATTCCCCATCACAAAGTTATAAAGGAGACTTACCTCGCTCCGAAATTCCAATACCGGCCTCCAATCCCCTCTTACTTTCCCAACCCCGCTCGGAGAAATGACCAAAAAGCCCTCGGGACCACGTGCCTGGAAATCCGAAATTCTTGAAGATACATGCTACCCGTAGCCCTACTAGTTCAATCGTGCAATTTACTCTACATTCCATACTCAAATTCGTGGCTAAATTTCAAATTTACATCTCCTAGGTTTTTCTTCAAAAACCCCAATTTTCCCGACAATTTCCCATATCAAATTATGCATCAATCTTGTATTTAACCTTAGAAACTAGTAGAAACAACTTACCTCTAATCCCTGATGAAATCTCCCTTTAAAAGCTCTCCAAAATCATCCATAGCATATGAAAAATGGGTGAGAAATGACAAAAACCCGTCATTAAAATATTCTGCCCAGGCATCTCTTCGCACCTGCGGTCCAATTGCCGCTCTTGCGGCTCCGCACCTGCGGAATTCCATCATAGGTGCGGCTCTGATTCAACCCAGCATTTCTCGCTCCTGCGGTCCATCTCCGCACCTAGGCTTCCGCAGGTGCGACCCATCTTCCGCACATGCGGCCTCCTTAGCTTCAGCACAGAACTCGCACCTGCGGCTCCGCACCTGCAGTCAAAGCCTCACAGGTGCGGTTACACCAGATGACATCAGTCTTCAACCCTTTTTCCAACTTCAACTTTGATCTGCTAACCACCCAGAATCCACTCGGGGCCCCCGATACCCCATCCAATCACACCAACCTGTCCCAAAACATGACACGGACTTTCCCAAGACCTCAAATCATATCAAACAACGCCGAAATCACGAATCGCACTCAAATCCAATTCTTTAAGAACTTAGAATTTCAAACTTCTACATCTGATGCCCAGACCTATCAAATCACGTCCAATTGACCTCAAATTTTGCGCACAAGTCATATTCAACATTACGGACCTCCTCCAACTTCCGGAATTGCATTCCGACCTCGATATCAAAACTTCCACTTCCGATCGGATTTCTCAAAAACCTTCAAATTTCTATCTTTAGCAAAATTACCCCAAAATGACCTACGGACATCCAAATTCACTTCCGATCGCGCTCCCAATTCCAGAATCACCATACGGAGCTATTCCCGGACTCGAAATCCCAAACGGACATCAACCTCACTGATATGCACTTCAAGCCCAAATTCATGAAATCCTTCTAAAATGCTAACTTCCACAATATACGCCGAAGCGCTCCCGGGTTACCCAAAACCCGATCCGAACATACGCCCAAGTCCGAAATCTTCATATGAACCTGCTGGAACCTTCAAATTCTGATTCGGAGGTTGTTTACTCAAAATTTCAATCTTAGTTAATTTCTCCAACTTAAGGCTTCTGAAATGAGAATTTTCTTTCCAAATCAATTCTAAACTTCCTGAAATTCAAACCGCTGAACGACACGCTAGAGCTCAAAACAATCGGTCGGGTCGTTATAGTTACAGCTCAATTTTAGGACCATAGTCGAAACCAAAGTTTGTCCATTAGACATTTGAAATGTTTAAATTTGTAAACACCATATTGTTACGTCTATATAATTACAGGATCCTAATCAATCATATGATCCATATAAGCAACTAGGATACTGTTTGCATATGAATTTAATGCGTTGGTTGATAGAATGATCTAGAAAGAGTATTATAAAAAGGGATAAGAATTAGTTATCATCGTAGACAACGATAAGTATTTATGTTTTGTTATAAAACAATAAAAGAAGAAGAACAATATTGTAGAGAAAGAGAGAGAGGGAATTCTTAATGAACTTTGGGATGAATTACAATGGAATATGACCCCTATATTTATAGGGAAAGAGTGACTTAGCCACCAAGTAAAATCTCTATGATCTCTCTAAAATATAGACATTCACCTTAAATAAAACTCTATTTATAAAACTCCCCCTTGAATGTATATTCAACAGATAATGTGCCTCGTTAAAACCTTAACCAAAATAAAACTCTGTGGGAAAAAAATTCTAGTATAGGAAAAAGAGTACACATATCTAACAATACGCCTTTTGGTTGCCTCGTTAAAAACCTTGCAAGGAAAACCCAGTAGGACAAAACCTTGACAGGGAAAAAGAGTGCAACGCGGATTAACTCCCCTTGATGAGAGCGTCGATTCACATCCTTGAGACTTCGCATCCCAATCTTGTACACTAGCTTCTTGAAGGATGACGTTGGTGGAGATTTTGTGAACAAATCAGGCATATTATCACTTGAATGAATATGTTGCACCTTGAAATCGTCATTCTTGTATATATATATATAATGTCTTCATATAATGTCGTGGAATAGCCTTTTCAGTATCTCCGTAGAGGGAAAAATTCTCGTTATCACATTATCATGCTTATGGTTATAGCAAGATACATATGAGCACAAATTGCACGTAGGATGTGGTACTTCAGGACCAAGAATTATATATGCTTTAAGCAATTTGAATTCTTCACGGATTGTCATATAGGTTAAGTCATATAAGCCATATAAATAGACTTAAATGCATCTCAAGTTTTCATGTCATGCCAGACATATAAGATAGATAAAAGTGATTGCAAACACCACTGACTTTATACTTTCAAGTGTTTGAACTGCAGGTCTAAAACTACATATCTTTCATATAAAACCAATTCTACTTGAATTGTTTCTCTTCCATTTGGCTAATATTTGTGTGTATGTATTTGACAGACTTAAGATCCTCATTTATACTTAGTGCTATCATAGATGTCGTCGACAAACATTTATATTGGTTGTAATATTTTTTCATAAAGACATAACATAGAGATCTCTTCATTCATTTCTGGTACCTGAACCTCTCTGAGATTTTATAAAGTGTTATGTCATGTGATATCCTAGATCACTTGCCTCCTTATTATGATAATTTGCTCATCTTCTTTATCAAGAATTTTATTTGAAACTGATTTTTCTATACGTTTAAGTGTACCATAGACTTTGTCCTTCTAGGACTTATTCTAATAGGAGCATTTGTAGTGAGAATATAGTTACCTTCTTTAGGTCAGCAAATGCGTCTGGCATGATGAATTGTGTTTTTATGAACTTCAAGTTCATATTATCTTATTCGAGGATCTAGATGTACAAATGATAATTCATTCCACGTAACTTTTTCTCAATTATTTATCCTGTCTCCCCCACATGTTAGAAACAACTATCTTTCTTCCTCAATTTTGGGAAACCATTTGCCGCGCCCCCTTTTTTCTCGTGAAATCGGGTTTCGACATTTCTGAGACAATTCCCTTCCTTTTGGGATGCGATATGGGATTTGAAGAGTCGCCACCTAATGAATTAAGGTGCGTTAGGGCACCTAGAGTAATTAACTCATGAAACTAGTTTGCATCACTAGAGATCGGGTAAGGGCTCGAAATTACCTTGAGAGGAAGGTGTTAGGCACCCCTCGAGGTCCACAAATGTGGGTCCCGGCTGAACTTAATTAAGTGAAATAGTCTTTAAAGGAAAATAAAGCAATTTAGACAACTATTATTTTAAAACAGGAATTAAAGGGGTCCTAAGTTTTTTAGCCTATACGATCATTTCCATGCAATACTTAGTAACTTTCCCCAGGTGGGGTGGTACACATAGTATTAGCGCACAAGTCATCATCACCTTTACTACTCAATTACTATCTTTAAGTTGTTACTTAAGCATTCTAGTAGCTTCTAACTCGTGCCTTATGCGTGCACTACCCGTCCCTTACCTATGGTCATGGAGGTGTTTAGGACCTCCATTTAAGGTGGTTCTTGACTGACCTAGGTTGCTTAAAATGAGAAAAAGCTAGGCGACAAACAAAATTCAAATAGGATTGTCACAGGAGAGCAACTAAAGGCTCATGTTAACCTCCGCAAATAGTCAAATAATGCATGCAGTTCAATCAGCGAATTTCATTAATTTAGGAACCTATAGGCAGGATATCTAGATGAGCAGAAACAGAATGTAGAGAAGCAGTTTGTTTAAGGCGAGCGTCGAGACCTATCAATTTGCCTACTGATTTTGACTAAGTTCTGAATCTGGGCAAATTTCAAGCAGCAAGAGATCACAGTTTTAGGACCAGAATTCTTAATAAACCTACAGGTTTGCCTTAGTGATAACCAGAACAGAATCTTATAGGCATGGTATCTACAACTGTTAATTATAGACCTGTAACAACGAGTTATTGATTTTAACAGACAGGTTTTTATCTCTTTAGATCCTATAGGCATGCTTTCTACTTTTGCAGAATTAGTTAACTCCTATAGGCATAATTTCTAAGTGTTGGAACTGATTACAAGCATGATTTCTAATCTTACAACTGATTTACCCTATAGGCATGATATCTATTAGTTTAAACCCTATAGACATGATTTCTAGGTTTTGAAACTGATTCCTTTTATTCCTGTAGGCATGGTATCTAAGTTGAAACTGATTTTTATTTCCTATAGGCATGATATATATTAATCACGTTGGGGCAGAATTGTTAATGCAAATTGCCAGGAAAGTTTATATGCTACATGCAATATCAAATTTATATGATTTCGGAGTTGAATAGGAAATGTATTACCAGTCTTCTTCTCAAACTTGAAGGAGAAAAGTCTTCTCTGAATATGAAACCCTAGAAATCGAATCTAAAGATATTTCTAAAGAAAATCTCGGAAAACCAAAAATTTCTAGCAATACCAGACGTTGAAGAAGAAAAACGATGACATCCCCAAATTTTGATGGCAAACTCGTCGATTTAGCAGTTTTCTTCGATCAACTAGAGACAAAAATGAAACTGTCCAAATCTCTGAGCGAGGGTAACATCGGACTAAAGCTTATAAGCGAGGAATCATAATTCCCGCTCTGATCCCATGTTAGATTGAAGAATAACCAGCTATGGCGGAAAAGAAAAGAAGAAAACCCTAGTTAGGGTGAGAGAGAAGAGAGAAAATGAGTCGGTTAAAAATAATCAAGACCAGACTCAGCTATTTTATTA
The DNA here is from genome assembly GCA_005239505.1 of Nicotiana paniculata. Taxonomy (NCBI): domain Eukaryota; kingdom Viridiplantae; phylum Streptophyta; class Magnoliopsida; order Solanales; family Solanaceae; genus Nicotiana; species Nicotiana paniculata. The sequence continues at coordinate 14,719 of ML304065.1, forward strand.
TTATATCTCTATTTACATAATGTGTGTGTATTTATATTTACATCAACAAGATGTGTAAAGAATAAAAGAAATGGGAATTAAAATACAAGTGGGCCGGGTATCCGCGTAGTTGCTTATTGTTGCTGGGCTGGGCCCTTTCCTTTAGTTGAAAGGGCTGAGTCCATATCAGTGTTAACATCCGGCTACTTTTATCTGTCCTGGTTGACACTAGGCAACTTACTTTATTTACAAGATTATAAATCTTATTTTTTATTAAAAAAATTATTAATTGAAATCCTTTGATTAATTAAATAGTGTGTCACGGCCTGAATTTTCCACCGTCGGGACCGTGATGGAGCCTAACATTGAACCCGCTAGGCAAGCCAACGTTACTGATTAATTACATTATTCCTTTATCTTTAACAGTTTATCAGACTTTACAATAAAATCATAGAATTTAAAATACTAACATGATTCAACAGTGTGATGTAATACTAATATGAAATCCAGAACCAAAGTACTCCTAGAACAAGTGTCACAATCTCACGGACTGTCTATGAATACTACAAATAGGAGTCTGAACAAAATATAAGTATACATCTGTCTCAGAAGTAAATAAGAACAGAATAGAAATGAAATAGGAGGGGACGCCAAACCTGCGGACGTCTGTAGAACTACCTCGAAATCTCTGATGGACTGAAGGCAGCAACCCTAATCTAAGGTCTGAAGGGTCCAGTACCGGGACCTGCACAAAAGTACAGAGTGCAGTATCAGTACAACCGACCCCATGTACTAAGTAAGTGACGAGCCTAACCTCGGCGAAGTAGTGACGAGGCTACGACACGACAACCAAATAAATCGGTGCAGTTTAATCATGTACGAAACAACAATAATAATGACAAGAAATAAGCAGCTAGGTACCAAATAAGGAAAGGGAAAACATGCTGAAGGGAGAGAGTATCCATTAATGGGAATGACGGGGTAGAGAAACAAATCAAATATAAACTTAAACTACAGAAATAGTAACACAAAGAAAACAAGGGCACGACATCACCCTTTGTGCTTTTACTCTCATCCTCACCAACCAATAAATAGAATGCACGACATCACCCTACGTGCTTTTACTCTCATCCTCACCATAATTCAATAGAAATGGCACGGCATCACCCTTCGTGATTTTAAATTCATAATATGGCACAACATCACCCTTCGTGCTTTTACCCTCATCCTCACAATATCATACACGGCATCACCCTTCTTGCTTTAACGCTAATCCTCTCCATAAATCAAATAAAACGGCACGACATCACCCTTCGTACCTTAACACTCTTCCTCACCCAAACAAATCAATAACAACAATTCGGCAAGGAAAATCAACAGTACAATAATAATAAAAGCCATAACGTCCCGGCAAGGGAGCCAACAGTACCTATTCCCTCAAGCTAAGTTTAAGACAAACACTTACCTCAAATTCCACGACCAACTCAAGCCTCAATTACTGCTTTCCCTTTAGAATTTGCCTCCAATTCAATTGTATCTAGACATAATTAGCTTAATAATATCAATAAATTCTAAATAATTCAATCCCAATGCTTAATTATGAGTTCTCTATCATTCTTCCCAAAAAGTAAAAAATCGACCCCGGGCCCGCTTGGTCAAAACACGAGGTTCGGACCAAAACCCGATCACCCACGAGCCGGAATATGTAATTTAGTTTCGGAATCCGACCCCAAATCGAGGTTTAAATTCCCAAATTTGTAAAATTCCTAATTCTCCTAAAATCTTTAATTTCTACCCTTGAAGAACAAGATTTAGGCCTAGAAATCTAATGGGTGTTAATGGAAAATGAAGAAAATAAGTTTAAGAACACAAACCTATGATTTGGTGATGAAATCCCTCTTCAAAAATCGTCCAAGGTTGGATTCTATGGAAGAAGATATGAAAATATGGTCATTTCCCGTTTTTGCTACTGTTTTAAAAGTTTGGACAGACCTTCTACGCGTTCGAGTGAGGTCTGTCGCGTTCGCATAGGGTATTGACCCCCATCCCCCAGTTCCCCACCTAAGTCAGTGCGTTCGTGCTTGACCAACCGCGTTCGCATAAAGCAGCCCTTGCCAAGCTATGCGTTCGCGATCACTTCTATGCGCTCGCATAGAGTAAACCCATCCCCTTCCCCGTTTGTTCTTCGCGTTCGCGTGGGTAACCACGCGTTCGCATAGAATAAAAATGCACACACCAGATACAACAAACTCACATCAGATTTTCTAAGTCCGAAACACTCTAATGCCTATCCGTAGCTCACCCGAGCCCTCGAGGCTCCAAACCAAACATGTACACAACCTTAAAAACATCCTACGGACTTACTCGTGTGATCAAATCGCCAAAATAACATCTTAAACAACGAATTTAGCATTAAAATCAATGAAAAATCTCAAGAACTTTCAAAGTTCAAATTTTACAACTACGGGTCCGAATCACGTCAAATGACCTCCGTTTCTTACCAAATTTTACTGGCACAGCTCAAATATAATATTAAACCTGTATCGGGATCCGGAACTAAAATACGGGCCCGATACTATAAATTTCAAATATAATCAAATTTCCAGAAACTCTCATATTTCAGTAAAACAATTTCTTTCAAAAATTCACTTCTCGGGCTTGGGACCTCGGAATTCAATTCCGGGCATACGCCCAAGTCCCATATTTTCCTACGGACCCTCCGGGGTCGTCAAATTATGGCTTCGAGTCCGTTTACCCAAAATGTTGACCGAAGTCAACTTAAATTCAATTTTTAAGGTAAAATTAGCATTTTTCTCACGTTTTCATATAAAAGCTTTCCGGATATACGCTCAGACTGTACACACAAAACGAGGTGATATAAAAGGAGGTTTTCAAGGCCTCGAAACACAATTTTGACTTTTGAAACAGGAGATGACCTTTTGGGTCATCACATTCTCCACCTCTAAAACAAACGTTCGTCCTTGAACAGACATAGAAAAATACCTGAATCGGGGAAAAGATGGGGATATCAGCTCCACATATCGGACTCGGACTCCCAGGTAGCTACCTCGGCAAGCCAACCTCTCCACTGAACACGAACCGAAGGATAACTTTTCGATCTTAACTTACGAACCTACCGGTCTAATATGGCTACCGGTTCCTCCTCATAGGTCATATCCTTGTCCAACTGGACAATGCTGAAGTCTAACACATGGGTCGGATCGCCGTGATACTTCCGAAGCAGACACATGAAACACTAGATGCACAGATGATAAGTTCAGCGGCAACGCAAGTCTGTAAGCCACCTCTCTCACTCTATCAAGGATCTCAAACGGGTCAATGTACCTAGGGCTTAGCTTGCCCTTCTTCCCAAATCTCATCACGCTCTTCATGGGCAACACCCGCTCTCCGACCATGAATGCCACATCACGAACTTGGCGGTCGGCATAACTCTTCTGCCTGTATAGAGCTGTACGAAGTCTATCCTGAATGATATTAACCTTATCCAAGGCATCCTGCACTAAGTCTGTACCTAACAACCGAGTCTCTCCTGGATCAAACCACCCAACCGGCGACCGACACCGCCTACCATATAATGCCTCATAGGGAGCCATCTGAATGCTTCACTGATAGTTGTTGTTGTAGGCAAACTCAGCTAATGGCAAGAACTGATCCCAAGAACCTCCAAAGTCAAGGACACATGCTCGTAGCATATCCTCCAAAATCTGAATAATACGCTCGGACTGTCCGTTCGTCTGAGGATGAAATGTTATGCTCAACTCAACCCTCTGCCCAACTCACGCTGCACTGCTCTCCAGAAATGTGAGGTAAACTGCGTACCTCGGTCAAAAATAATAGACACGGGCACACCATGAAGACGAACAATCTCCCTAATGTAGATCTCTACCAATATCTCCGAAGAATATGAAACGGCCACAGGAATGAAATACGCTGACTTGGTCAGCCTATCCATAATAACCCATACCGCATCGAACTTCCTCTGAGTCCGTGGGAGCCCAACAACGAAATCCATGGTGATACGGTCCCACTTCCACTCAGTAATCTCAATTTGCTGAAGCAATCCACCAGGCCTCTGATGCTCGTACTTTACCTACTGCAAATTCAAGCACCGAGCTACATATGCCACAATATCCTTCTTCATCCTCCTCCACCAATAATGTTGCCGCAAATCCTGATACATCTTTGCGGCACCCGGATGAATTGAGTACCGAAAACTATGGGCCTCTTCTAATATCAACTCACAAAGTCCATCCACATTGGGCACACAAATACGTCCCTGCATCCGTAAAACCCCATCGTCACCAGCTATAACCTGCTTGGCACCACTGTGCCGCATCGTGTCCCTAAGGACACACAAATGAGGATCATTATGTTGTCGATCTCGAATACGATCAAATAATGAAGAACGAGAAACTGTATAAGATAAAAGACGGCCGGGCTCAGAAACATCCAATCTCATTAACTGATTGGCTAAAGCCTGAACATCCAAAGCAAGCGGTCTTTCACCGATTGGAATATAGTTGACTTCCTACTCATACTGGCTGACTTCCTACTCAAAGCATCGGCCACCACGTTGGCCTTCCCCGGATGATATAAGATGGTGATGTCATAGTCTTTCAACAGCTCCAACCATCTCCTTTGCCTCAAATTCAACTCCTTCTGCTTGAACAAATATTGCAAACTCTTATGATCCGTGAACACCTCACATAACACGCCATACAGATAATGCCTCCAAATCTTCAGCGCATGGACAATGGCTGCTAACTCCAAATCATGAACTGGATAATTTTTCTCGTGGATCTTCAACTGATGCGAAGCATATGCAATAACCTTTCCATCCTGCATCAACACTTCACCAAGACCAACCCGAGATGCATCACAATACACAGTATATGGCCCTGATCTTATGGGCAAAACCAACACCGGCGCCGTAGTCAAGGCTATCTTGAGCTTCTGGAAGCTCGCCTCACACTCCTTTGACCACCTGATGGGCACCCTTCTGAGTCAACCTGGTCATCGGGGCTGCAATAGACGAAAACCCCTCCACAAACCGACGGTAATATCCCGCCAAACCCAAGAAACTCCGGATCTCTATAGCTGATGTGGGTCTAGGCCAATACTTGACCGCTGAAATCTTCTTAGGATCCACCTGAATACCCTCCGCTAATACAACATGACCCAGGAATGCAACTGAACTCAACCAAAACTCACATTTCGAGAACTTAGCATACAACTGACTGTCCTTCACAATCTGGAGAACGACTCGAAGGTGCTGCTCATGCTCCTCCCAGCTGCGGGAATAAATCAGAATATCGTCAATGAAGACAATCACGAAGGAATCTAAACAAGGCTTGAACACTCGGTTCATCAAGTCCATGAAAGCTGCTGAGGCATTTGTCAACCCGAATGACATCACTATCAACTCATAATGCCCGTACCGAGTGTGAAAAGCTACCTTAGGGACATCGGATGCTCTAATCCTCAACTGATGGTAGCCAGATCTCAAATCAATCTTCGAAAATACCTTGGAACCCTGAAGCTGATCGAACAAATCATCAATCCTCGGTAACGGATACTTATTCTTGATGGTAACCTTGTTCAACTGCCGATAATCTATGCACATCCTCGTCGATCCATCCTTCTTCTTAACAAACAACACCGGCGCACCCCAAGGCGAGACACTAGGACTAATAAAGCCTTTATCAAGCAAGTCTTGCAATTGTTCTTTCAACTCCTTCAACTCTGGCGGGGCCATACGATATGGAAAAATGGAAATGCACTGAGTGCTCGGAGCCAAATCAATGCAAAAGTCGATATCCCTGTCTGGTGGCATACCCGGCAGGTCTGCAGGAAACACCTCTGGAAACTCACGGACAATGGGAACAGACTCCATAGAAGGAACCGCGGCATTAGAATCAAGAACATAGGCCAAATAGGCAAACACCCTTTCTCGACCATACGCCGAGCCTTCATATATGAGATAACCCTGTTGGAAGAATGACCAGGAGTCCCTCTCCACTCCAGTCGTGGAAACCCCGGTAATGCTAAGGTCGCGGTCTTGGCATGACAGTCCAGTATGGCATGATAAGGCGACAACCAATCCATCCCCAAAATAACATCAGCCAGTATGGACCCGAATTTCCCACCGTCGGGACCCTGATGGCGCCTAGAATCGAAGCCGCTAGGCAAGCCAATGTTACTGATTAATTACCTTATTCCTTTATCTTTAACAGTTTATCAGACTTTACAATAAAATCACGGAATTTAAAATACGAGATAACATGATTCAACAGTGTGATGTAATACTAATACGAAATCAAGAACCAAAATACTCCCAGAACAAGTGTCACAATCTCACGGACTATCTATGAATACTACAAATTGGAGTTTGAACAAAATATAAGTATACATCTGTCTCAGAAGTAAATAATAACAGAATAGAAATGAAATAGGAGGGGACGTCAAGGGCCTGCGGACGTCTGCAGAACTACCTCGGAATCTCCGCTGGACTGAAGGAAGCAACCCTGATCTAAGGTCCGAAGGGTCCAGTACCGGGATCTGCACAAAAGTGCAGAGTGTAGTATCAGTACAACCGACCCCATGTACTGAGTAAGTGACGAGCCTAACCTCGGCAAAGTAGTGACGAGGCTAGGACACGACAACCAAATAAACCTGTGCAGTTTAATCATATATGAAACAACAATAATAATGACAAAAAATAAGCAGCTAGGTACCAAATAAGGAAAGGGAAAACATGCTGAAGGGAGAGAGTATCCATTAATGAGAATGACGGGGTAGAGAAACAAATCAAATATCAACTTAAACTACAGAAATAGTAACACAAAGAAAACAAGGGCATGACATCACCCTTCGTGCTTTTACTCTCATCCTCACCAAACAATAAATAGAATGCACGACATCACTCTTCGTGTTTTTACTCTCATCCTCACCATAATTTGATAGAAATTGCACGGCATCACCCTTCGTGCTTTTAAATTCATAATATGGCACAACATCACCCTTCGTGCTTTTACGCTCATCCTCATAATATCATACATGGCATCACCCTTCGTGCTTTAACGCTCATCCACACTATAAATCAAATAAAACGGCACGACATCACCCTTCGTACCTTAACACTCTTCCTCACCCAAACAAATCAATAACAACAATTCGGCAAGGAAAATCAACAGTACAATAATAATAAAAGCCATAACGCTCCGGTAAGGGAGCCAACAGTAGAATCAATATCATACCGGCAAGGGAAACAACTATAACCAATCTCACTTAGTTACTTAACTTCACGTAATAGTTCTTAACTTGAACCAATACTCAACAATGATCAATACCAAAGAAATACCACCAACATGGATAATTATCAAATTAAACTCAAATAATGTTTGATGAAAAATCACATAAATCACAATATTCGACTCATGGCTATGCTTGACTCAATATTCGTCACCACACCTATATGTTGCACATTACACTAACACGTAGCAAATAAGACACCATACCTATTCACTCAAGCTAAGTTTAAGCCAAACACTTATCTCGAATTCCACGATCAACTCAAGCCTCAATTATTGCTTTCCTTTTAGAATTCGCCTCCAATTCAATTTTATCTAGACATAATTAGCTTAATAATATCAATAAATGCTAAATAATTCAATCCCAATGCTTAATTATGAGTTTTCTACCATTCTTCTCAAAAAGTAAAAAATCGACCCCGAGCTCGCTTGGTCAAAACACGAGGTTCGGACCAAAACACGATCATCCATTCACCCACGAGCCGGAATATGTAATTAGTTTCGAAATCCGACCCCAAATCGAGGTCTAAATTCCCAAATTTGTAGAATCCCTAATTCTCTTAAAACCCTAATTTCTACCCTTGAAGAACAAGATTTAGGCTAGAAATCTAATGGGTGTTAATGGAAATGAAGAAAATGAGTTTAAGAACACAAACTATGATTTGGTGATGAAATCCCTCTTCAAAAATCGTCCAAGGTTGGATTCTATGGAAGAAGATATGAAAATATGGTCTTTTCCCGTTTTTGCTACTGTTTTAAAAGTCTGGACAGACCTTCTACGCGTTCGCGTGAGGTCTGTCGTGTTCGCATAGGGTATTGACCCCCATCCCCCAGTTCCCCACCTAAGGAAGTGCGTTCGTGCTTGACCAACCGCGTTCGCATAGAGCAGCCCTTGCCAAGCTATGCGTTCGCGATCAGTTCTATGCGTTCACATTGAGTAAACCTAGCCCCTTCCCCGTTTGTTCTTCGCGTTCGCGTGGGTGACCACGCGTTCGCATAGAATAAAAATGCACACACCAGATTTTCTAAGTCAGAAACACTCCGACACTTATCCGTAACTCACCCGAGCCCTCGAAGCTCCAAACCAAACATGTACACAACCTTAAAAACATCCTACGGACTTACTCGTGCGATCAAATCGCCAAAATAACATCTTAAACAACAAAATTAGCATAAAAATCAAAGAAAAATCTCAAGAACTTTCAAAGTTCAAATTTTACAACTACGGGTCTGAATCACGTCAAATGACCTCCGTTTCTTACCAAATTTTACAGGCACAACTCAAATATCATATTAAACCTGTACGGGGCTCCAGAATCAAAATACGGGTCTGATACCATAAATTTCAAATATAATCGAATTTCCAAAAACTCTTATATTTCAGTAAAACAATTTCTTTCAAAAATTCATTTCTCGGGCTTGGGACGTCGGAATTCAATTCCGGGCATACGCCCAAGTCCCATATTTTCCTACGGACCGTCCGGGACCGTCAAATCACGGGTCTGGGTCTGTTTACCCAAAATGTTGACCGAAGTCAACTTAAATTCAATTTTTAAGGCATAATTAGAATTTTTCTCAGTTTTTCATATAAAAGCTTACCGGATATACGCCCGGACTGCACACGTAAAACGAAGTGAAATAAAAGGAGATTTTCAAGACCTCAGAATACAATTTTGACTTCTAAAACAGAAAATGACCTTTTGGGTCATCACATAGTGTACATTTTTGTTTATCTTGCGGTGCATGTAATTAAGTTAAACTTATAGATAGTTATTGCTGTAAGAATGATTCGGTTCGAATTATTCCTGGTAGATTAAAGTCCTCGCTGGTAAAATAACTTTTTCTCCAACCTTTTACTTTATTCCACAATCAAAAAGGATTAGCGGTTTCTCTTGTTTACACTTTGAAAAATTCTTCTTTCATTTTCCATTATATTCCCTTTCTTCCCTGTTTGAGAACCAAGCTTTCAGAAATCATCACATGTCATTTGGCAAATTCCATAGCTTTAAATTTTGGCATAGATTTTTGCCATACTAATGAACTTTTCTATAAAACACAAGAAAAACATAATATATAAACAGATAAGGGAGACGTAGGCAAACGGGTACCCCCAATACTACATAAACTAAAGTTAGATATAAAAAAATAAACAAACTAAAAAGAAGATCAAGATATTGGCAAAAGCCAACATGGATACCCCACCAATGTCGGAGCCATATGCATCCAAGGAGTGTCAACCGACACCCCTTCGTTGAAAAATTATACTGTATAAATACGTAAAAAAATATCTTTTATGATATATATTATGTGTTGAACCTCCTTATTTTGTGTATATATTTTTTTTTTTATAATTTGACACTCCTTAATTAAAATTCTAGTTCCGTCACTGTACCCCACTATTACATGCACCACAAACTTGCACCAATCAGTGGCACAAGTGCAAACAGCCACACTATTGTATTACCTTAAGAACAAAATCAGATTACTTTCTGACCAACGGTAAGTGAATATTACGAAGACAGTGAGTCTAATATTTATTGAAGATAGTAAAGTACCTATATCTTTTTTTTGCATAAAAGATGTCGGAGTAAAATATTTAGTAGGCGTTTGGGCATAAAAATTATAATTATTAGAAAAAATATTATTTGAAGTTAAGTTAAAAAATAATATTTAAAATTTGAAATTATATTTGTTCATGCTTAAAAAAAAATTAAAAAAAATTATGGAGAAACGAGCCTTATTTATTTTACTACACTTGTATTTTTATCTGACTCTTCTTTCGTGTGAACGCAGACTATTGTTGTCATGACTCATCGTGCATCATCTTTTGGTAAAGATATTTAAATGATCAAAGATGTGTTTGGACTTGGTGCTTTTGTAAATACAGGATAAGGATTAACGAAGATATTTATATTAATAATGAATAGACTATGTTTACATTTGTAATTGTAGTGGATGTAGATATTTACATTTGTGATGTTTACATTTCTCTTCCTTTCGTATTCTTATCTCAATGGTGTAAACTCTCGCTTTATGTTTTTGGCTCTTAGTACACCGCAACTAACTTTAAATTCAACAGTGAAGTATCAAATCATACAACTAAGGCCAAAATCCAAATTGGTACCACAAATAATCTTTAAAAAAAACTCACGTGTCCATATATAATTCATTTTCTTTTACGTTTTATTGCAATATATGGTCATTTTGGAGCTATTCATAAATTATTTTGGAGTTTGGAAATGCCAGTACTCATGCAAACGTTAGTCATCCGTACTTGTAAACTCTCCCTTCCATTTTCACGTTGTAAATTGGAACAAAATTCTCACAATTTTTTAAAATAAGTTATATATTGGAAAATTACATAAAAGCACTACAAATTACATTCGTTAATAATTCAAAATAGCATTATGATTAAAAAATATCTTTTTGACTTTTTAAATAGTAATAGTGTCACATAAAATATACACGCATTAAATTTTATCATTCGAACCCTTTTAAGTTTTAACTTCCAAAGGTCTTTCCTAAGAGTTATGGAGTAGGACTAATAAATAAGATCTCGGCAGTGTCCAAAAGTAATATTTTGCAACTACCAGAGGAACCCATAATCTTTTTTAATCGTCAAAAGAGGCCCACAGAATAATTCGTCTGGAGAAAGTTCCACTTGTTATCTCCCTTTATTTACTTTCCAGCAATTTCTGTTGCATATGTATCCACGGAAGATCTGTCCATAAAGCAGGTAAAATAATTATTTTAGGTCTTATATTTATGGAGATTTTTTTTTTTATACCTAATAGGTTATATATAAAAAAAAATTAAAAAATTATGTAAAATGAAAAAGTTTGATTTCTTTATTTGTTAGATTTGCAACTGCGTTGATTTCTGCTAAGGAAATTGCATTTGAAATTAATATCGAATCCAAATTTCATAATAAACGTGTATACAGTCAAACCTCTCTATAACAGCTTTGTTTATTTCGAATATTTTTGGATGTTATAGCGAAGTGTTGTTATAGAGAACATATATTATAATATAACATAAAAATAGGTTCCAAAAAAATTTGGCTTTTATAGAGAAGTGTTGTTATACAGGGATGCGTTATAAAGAGGTCTGACTGTATATAAGAACAAACAATTTGAAAAGAATGTTAATAATGAAATCTCAAAATCTCTCGAAGAGTCCTTTAGAGTTGATTACTTTTTATACATACTCCCTCTAGTCCATAATAAATGACTTTTTAACCTTTGTTGTGCCCCTTAAGAAAATATTGACTCCTAGAACAAAAATGTATGTTGACTGAATTATCCTTAATTAAAATTTATATGTTGTTAACTTGACACATTGAGATATGTAAATAAGAGCAATTTTTTGAAAAATAAAGTTAATTCCTTCTCGATTATATACAAGGACTCTTATTTTGGACCAAAATAAAGCCAAAAAAGTCACTTATTATGGATCGGAGAGAGTAGTAGACAAAGTTATTTTTTCACTTTAAAATAGATTTGAACAATTACAGGCATATGAAAATATTTTTGGTATACTATTTAGCGGTAAAAACTGAGATCACTAGTTGATGAAGTTTGAAAAATTATTGCATTCATCTTGAATGCTCCTTAAATCATAATAATTAACCCGATATTGATAGTTTAGATTTATTTTCTGAATTAAAAATATTAAGAAAATAGTACAATTAGAAGATAATTATTTAATTGATATACTCCATCAAATGAAAAGGTTTGATTATTTTCCAAATGCCAATATTACTTATAGAATAATGTTAATAACTTCTATATCGTTGCTTCAGCAAAAAAAGTGTTTCAAAATTAAAATTGATAAAACTTTACCTAAGATCAACAATGTCTCAAAGATATTAAATGAATTAGCTATATTGTCAATTGAGAAAGACTTATTAGGAGAAATTGATTATAAAAAAAATAATAACTTTGCATCTAAAAAAAAGTTAGAAAAATAGATTATAAATAAAAATAAAATATTTTTTTATTAATAAAAAAATTAAGCCCCTCATAAAGTTGGCTTTAGGCCACAAAATTGGTCGGGCCGCCCCGGTACGTATGTCCAACTTCCACCACCAGATTTAAACACATTTACGTAACATGCAAGATTTTGAGAATCCAATTGGAAGTGACATGCCCGTTATGCAAGATTTAAAATATCATAAATATAGCGAAAGCGGTAAATATTCTATCTAAACTATTTTATATAATTTAAAACTTATTTAATTTTTATGTAAGTATCACATAAGATGCCAATTAATACTTTTAACAGAAAAGTCATTCAACATTGTCAGAGTATCATAAAGTCAATGAGAGGAAGCAAATGAGACATGTTATATGATACTTAGACAAAGTTGTGTGATTTTTTATTATAATTTTTTTTTATGACTTTCATTGTACATAGTGTATGGATCAAAATCAGATTGAATATCAAGTCGTGCAGAAAAGGACGATGAGAGCAACTTGCAAACCATTACGAGTGGTGTGGTCATGGTCGACTAGTAATCGCATGAATCGAACAGCCCATCAACCAGTCAAGTAGTAGAACTAGAAGTAACTGCTAGTTTTGTATTTGTAACGACCCGATAGGTCGTTCCGAGAGTTTTAGACCAGTTTCTCCCATTTCTGCTTCATTATATGTGGTTCAACTTTTTTATGTTGTATTAGGTTGGTTGGCTCATTTTCGGAGTGATTTTTTTTAGAGAAATAAGACACTTAGTCTCTTAAGTTGGTTATTTAGTTGAAAAAGTCAACCGGAAGTTGACTTATAGGTAAATGATCTCGGAATTTAGTTTTTATGGTGCGGATAGCTTCATTAAATGATTTTGGATTTAGGAGTGGGTTCAGAATGTTATTCGGAGGTCCGTGGTAGAATTAGGCTTGAATTGGCGAAATTGGATTTTTGGCGATTTCCGGTCGGCAGAGAAAAATTTGATATCCGGGTCGAAATGGAATTCCGAAAGTTGGAATAGGTTCGTAATGTTGTTTGTGATGTATGTGCAAAATTTCAGGTCATTCGGACGTGGTTTGGTTAGCTTCGGCATCGTTGGCGAATTTCAAAAATTTAGAAGTTCTTAGGCTTGAAACCGAGGGTAATTTGGTATTTCAGTGTTGTTTTGAGTGTTCCGAAGGTTCGACTAAGTTCGGGTGATGATATATGACATGTTGGTATATTTGGTTGAAGCCCCGAGGGCTCGGGATGACTTCGGATTGCCGTCGGAGAGTTTGAACTTGGAAAAATGCAGTTAGTGCTGCTGTTCTAGTGTGGACGCACCTGCAGATAGGGTACCGCAGGTGCGAGCATCACATATGCGGAAGCGAGTCACATGTGTGAGTATTGGAGGCATGGGGCTTTATCGCAAAAGCGAAGAAGGGGCCACACTTGCGAGCCCACAGTGCGAAGGGGCAACTGCAGGTGCGGAGTTGGGTGTAAGTGAGTTCCACAGATGCGTACCTGGGACGGCAGGTGCGAGAATAGTGTCCGCATGTGCGGAATCTCTGGCAGAGCCTATATAAGTTGCACTTCGTAAATTTTTCTTATTTCCACCATTTTCTAAGACAAGTTTGGAGCTTTTGGGGTGATTTTTTTAGGAGAGATTCAAGGATTATCAGTGAGGTAAGTTACTTGAGCCTAATACTAGATTCTATGGTGATTTTCAGTTAATTAAGCATGAAATTTATGGGATTTAATGGTAAAAATTGAGGGGTTAGGGCTTGAAAATTTGAAGGTTTGATTTGGGGATTTGAGGGATCATATGTGATTGGATTTTGATGAATTTGATATGTATAGACTCGTGAGTGAATAAGGATTTCAATTTTGTAAATTTTTTCGGATTCCGAGACGTGGGCCCGGGGGTCGGATTTGGCCAAATTCGGGATTTGTGAGGTAATTTGATAATTTTGATGTGGGTTTCGTTCCTTTAGCATGTATTAATGATATGATACTGATTTTGGATAGATTCGGGGCGATTTGAGGCCGAGTCGAGCGACAAAGGCAATACAGAGTAGATTTTCATCCGGTTTGAGGTAAGTAATGCTTCCAAGCTTGGTTCTGAGGGTCCAAAACCCCGAATTACGTGTTATGTGATTAGAATTAGGTGACGCACATGGCAAGTGACGGGCGTGCGGGCATGCACCATGAGACTTGTGACCTGGTTCATTCCATGGAACTATTTATTGGTTCTCTATTGTTGATATATGTGCTTCTGTCAATGTGACTAATGTGAACATGCTAGAAATCATGTTAAATACTATGTTAAGGCTTCACGCCGATACTGTTTGTTGATACCCAATATTTCCTCATATTTCTCAAATACATATATACCTTCAAAACAGTGCATGAGCATCAACAAGTATTTTTCCATAATTTTCTATAATTTTTAAAGGGTATTAATCAATTTATTCCTACATTCTTATTATATGAATAATTATTAATTGTATTTTTCAAATAATTTTTATGATGATTTACCATTTAATTTCCGTAATTTATATCCATATTAATCTTTAAATATTTTGATGCATTTATCATAATTATATTTGCATCTTGAGGCTAAAATTACATATTTTGCAATAATAGCCCATATATATGCATAATTACATTATTTATACAGAAAAATAGTTTTTTATATTTTTATAATAGTAAGTAGTTATTTTAAATCATTTTCATGCACAAATGACATTTTTATTATTTATTAGTTATTTTTTTTTATAAATTATTTACTGATTTAATTGGGTATTTAAAATCTAGCCCTTTTTCTTAATTAATTTTGGACCTATACACTACCCATTGCCCAGCCCGATACACCAGCCCAATACCCCAATACCCAATACTCATTAACCTAAACCCACACCCGTTTAAAACCCCGACCCAAACCCCTTTTAAATCATAGCCATTGATCTCTGAAGATCAACGGCTCAAACACCTCCACCCCTTTTTAATTAACACATCCGTCCAAACCCTAAATCATTTCCACCTACCCCCATCTCTATACACTCCCTCTCTCATCTTCTCCCCCTCCCTTCTCAAACCCTAGCGCCGTCAGGCAAACCTCCCTGATTCTAAACCCCTAATGGAATCACTCGTTGATTTCTTACCTTAGTTGGCCCCTCTTCCTTACCGGCTGCCCATTTTTGGTGTTACCTAATTTGCTCGCCTCAAATGGCAAATAGATCCGGTAGAGATCGAACCAAGGCTGGTTCAAATTTCTAACCTACTGTTGTTTCCGTCTATGTTCATCAGCTTTTTTGTGTGAGTACAAATATATTTTGTATCTCTCACTGATTCATACCTAACCTAAAGTTAGGGTTTTTAGATCTTTTGATTCGAACCAAATTTGGTTCCAACTTTAGTTTATTTTAATGTTATTTTCGTCTATATTCACTTTGTTACTCCTGAATCTGCCTTTTTCCCTTAAATCCTTCTACTTACCCAAAATAAGGTTTCAGAATTTCTTTAATCGAACCATATTTGGTTCGATTCTGTGTTTCTTGTGAATAACTTCTTGTCTATGTTCATTTTACTAAATTATGTAATTATTTACCTTTATTTTCTATCAAATTTTTGTAGCTTACCCAAATTAGGGTTTCAGATATGTAATCGAACCAAATATGGGTCGATTCTGATTTTTCTTTGAACAATCTCTTGTCTACATTCATTGTATGTAGTATGTGATTATTTTACCCTTGTTTCTCTACTGATTTTATGGTTTACCTAAAAATTAGGATTTGAAATCTTTTACTGAGATTTTTACTCTTTCCTTTCTCGTACGGTACTGATATTTTCCTTATTCTGTTCAATCTACCATGTTTCCATTATTTCTTTATCTTATTTGCCGGGAAACTGATTGTTAATTGATATTTTCCTTATTTCTGTTACTCGCATGGTTACATTCTTTTATGCCCTGTTAATTTACTGAACCCTGCATTATTTATTTTGTGATTAATTTCTTTCCTTATTCATATGTGTTTGATTTCCTTCCTTATTTGTCCACCTAATTGAACACTATTTAAACCCTTTCCCCTCTCCCCTTTAAGACAGACTCGAACTCTAATACTCTCACTAAAAACTTAGCTCGTTTACTCTGATTCTGTGCTCATTGTTTCTGGTCTTGGCCGGCTGAAAGCCAAGTGATTCTGGACTTAATTGTTTTGGTATATTAACTTGCTTTCCTGCTTAACTGGTAAGATCTAATCCCTTGTAATTTGACTCTCCATACTTTCATAATATGTGTTTCTCTACCAGCTTGTTTTAATTCTGAGTATGATTCTTCTCTTATGCTTCTATGACTTTTTCTAATAGTTAACACTATTAATTTAAGATAGTTATTTTGAATAATATGAATCCTCCTACAAGCTAGCTTAATGTTTAACTTGTCTCATGCACTGTTTGCTAATACTACACATGTTCTGAACTTTGCATTCTTAGGATACTACCAGCATGTAATTAGTTAATTTATCCTAACTTTACAGATTTGTTACTTAGTTCATATGCCCTGTCAATTAGTTTGCTAACATGTCTGGTATCCATCTGAATTCATGTGATGGTCTGACTGTTTTGCTTAAGTTGTTTCTGTGATTAAACAATGGTTGTCCTAAAGGTCAGCATGCTCACTTAGTATTAGGCCTCTTTGAAACTATGTGCTTTACAAACCTTGCTTGTTTTGCTGAATACAATTCTGTGTTCTGAACTTTGTTTCTTCTGAACTCAGCATTGTTTTAAACATGTCTCTACCTCCTCTTATATGATGTTACTCTTTCAAAAACTTCCATTCTTAGTCCCTTAGGTTCTATCCTCAACCATCCCAGTGTGAGCACTGCTCAGGGTCCACATGAGACTCCTATGAACTCTGACACACTGGGAACTGGTTCCCAATCTCTTGTGAGTCATCTTCTGAATATGTGGTTCTAGTGTGAGCAATGCCCTGGGTCCCTGAGGCCCTTGGGAACTTTGACACATCAATAACTTGGTTCTATATGTGCTATGGGTGAGTCCCTCACCATTGACTATGTTGTACCTATGAAATGAGCCTCAAAGGTGATTGGTTTGAAGGCTTGGTTCCTAGGTTTATCTAGGCCTAACGAAGGCTCCCTATAGTGTATCTTATTACTATTATGTAATTTATTCATTACTCTGGTTTGTAATAAGTCTGTAATGAACAGATTCTGGTGTATATAGTAAAATTGGGGGGTTTTCTTATTTCCTTTATTAATTGGGTAGAAATCCTGCCTATAGGGTTTCAGCTATGCTGTTAATTCTTTCTCAAAACTGTACAAGTTCTACGTTGTGCTTAGAAATCCTTACTATAGGACTTTCGTTGGTAATGTTGATTTTGAGTTCTATATCTGCATATTAGAGATCCTCCCTATAAGGTTGATGTTATAATTGCATTAGAAATCCTGCCCATAGGATCTATCAATATGTCCAACAAACATGCATTAGCAATCATAACTATAGGATCATAGTGTTTGATTTAATTGTTTTCTGGAAATATGTACAATTTCTGCCCGCATTACTGCTCACTAGATATCATGCCTATAGGATTAAATCAATTCAATAATAGATACCATGCCTATAGGACTAAAATCAGTTTCAAACCTAGAAATCATACCTATAGGACTTAAGTATGTATAGTAATTAGAAAGCATTCCTATAGGATTAAAAATGGAAATAAAACATATCTCTATAAGTTAAAGTCAGTGCTACACCTAGAATTCATGTCTATAGGTCTATAACCATCAAACTCGTAGAAGTCATGCTTATAGGATTCTATTAATTGGTTCTGAATTCAATCGCCACTGTCAATCACTTAGGCAATATACCTGTAAGATTTAATATTAATTCTGGATTTATAAATTGTGATGTATTACTTCCTGAAGTGCCCAGACTATACTGAATAAAATTAGTAGGCAAACAACAGGTCTTAACACTCACCTTAATAAAATTGCGCTATGTTTTCTCACATAGATATCCTGCTTATAGGATTTTAAGTTTAACAAAGTTTGCTGAATCGACTGCGTGCATTTGCTATTTTATGTGTGGAGGTCAATATGAGCCCATATTTTACTTTTATCTGAAAGTCCTAATTGTTTTGCTTGTCGCCTAGACTTTTACATTTTTGAGCAACATAGGCTAGGTCTAGAACTATCCCAAATAGAGGTCCTAATACCTCCAAGGCCATAGGCAAGGGACAGGTAGTGCACGCATAGGAAACGAACTAGAATCAACTAGAACGCTTAAGTAATAACTTAAAGATAGTAATCGGGTAGTAGGAGATGATAGTCCGTGCGCTAAATACTATGAGTGGCACCCCGACTTGAGGGAGCTACAAAGTATTGCACGGGGTGATCCTATAGGATAAAAAACTTAGGACCCCCCCCCCCCAATTCCTGTTCTAAAATAAATCGAGTATTTTATTTGTCCAAATTTATTTCTTTTCCTTATACTAATTCTCTTAATGTAAGTTCGTTCGGGACCCACCATTATGGACCTTGAGGGGTGCCTAACACCTTCCCCTCGAGTTAATTTGAGCCCTTACCTGATCTCTGGTGATGCAAACTGGTAATATGAGTTATCTGCT
The DNA here is from genome assembly GCA_005239505.1 of Nicotiana paniculata. Classification (NCBI taxonomy): domain Eukaryota; kingdom Viridiplantae; phylum Streptophyta; class Magnoliopsida; order Solanales; family Solanaceae; genus Nicotiana; species Nicotiana paniculata. The sequence continues at coordinate 33,616 of ML304065.1, forward strand.
CTAGGTGCCCTAACGCACCTTAATCCGTTAGGTGACGACTCTCTCAATTCCAATTCCTTACCCTCTCAAAAGGAGTTGTCCCAAAAATGTCGAAACCCGATTTCGCGAGAAAAAGGGGGCACGACAGCATGGTGACTCTGCTGGGGATATTTTTAGGCTCTTACCATAACAAACCTGTTTTGTGAATTAGTCTTTAAACATGTCTTTATCATTCCGTTAATACTTGTACACCCCTTTCCCTTTCCACTCTATGAGAATCTATTTGTCTATCTTCACATTTATGATTTCTCTTCCTTGTTTATTACTTTTTACTATGGAAACAGACTTGTCTCTTTGTTTTCTTTCTTAAATTCCTTTACAATTATTAAATATCGCATTTTATCATTTTTCGTCGTGCAAATACTTGAAAACGCATTATTTTCTTTTTGCATAAATCATGCTCAACATCATATTCCACTCGTGCGTAATTAATACCATAGAAACACTTGATGAGTGTCTGTACTCTTCCTATATCACCCTTTTTGAATTTGGAAAGGCTTAGTTGCGGTAAAACTAGTCGATCAGCAGTGCAGTCGACGGTTCCGTGCCTTTCACCCTCAAGTTGTCAGCTTGAGGGTACCTGTCTAGACCTCTATAGAAACCTTACTCTGATAATAACTGTACATGCATCATGGTCAAACCTAGCCTGGGTTAATATGTTGTCCGCATAATAACCCTTTAAGTAAAGCCTTTTCCAAAGTCCATCGGGGTTTCCATAATCCCAACGGACACAACCACGATCTGTGCAATATTTAGAGAAATAAATGTCGATATGCTAATCGCTAATGTATAAATAGTCGAATCTGGAGGGGGAAATGGTTTAACCTTTTTTATTTTGCAGAAGCACGAAGTCCCTAGGTTCGGCATGGTCCCAGATATACCACTGTTATTTCTAGATTGGTGGGAGGACCTTCCGTCAAGTGACAAAAATCATGTGAAAAGAGTCCTCGAAAACTTACCTTCCATATTAGACATCCAACCAAACAACATGTTGATTGAAGTTGCTACTATGTTCTGAGATGGAGAAAGGGTTGTATTCCGTTTTGGCAACATAGAACTGACTCCTCTTTTGGAGGAAATAGGGGGATTTGATGGACTACCTTGGGACAGTCCTAGTTTATTGGTATCGGAAAATCGCACCCTTAGAGGGTTTCTGAAAATGATTGGCTTAAGAAAGAACGACGACTTGGTATGTTTGAAGAAGTCCTACATACCTTTTGACTTCCTTTATTAACGATACAGACACATAAAATCTTACCGTATCTTTCATGACGAGTTCTCCATCACCTCTCTTGGTTGGATTCATCGTATGGTTTTCGTGTTCATCGTCTGCTTTTTTGGGTATGATAGTGTTTCCAAGCAAAATGGACAAGATTCACAAAAGACTGGCCATGGTAACCAAAACCTTAATGGAGGGAATCGAGGGACAAACGTACATTATTGTTCCTATGATTATAGCAGAAATATATCGGGCTTTGGATCATTTCCAGAAAGGGTTCAAACATTTCGAGGGTTGTAATTTGCTGCTACAGATTTGGTTGCTGGAACATCTCCAAAGAGGCCAATACCGCCAAGATTTTCCACGAAGACCATTGAATGATCACATGGCTTTCCATCACCCGAAAAGAATGACCTTTATCCTAGACAGGTTTGCTCAACCGGAGAATGCTACTGAATGGGTACAGTTTTTTGACAATTTGACCGAGGACCAGGTTCATTGGATGTTCAGTGGTTCCCTACCAGTGAATTCATCATCAGATCCAGGGATGTTCCGTATTTGGTGTTGATCAGATTAGGGGGCATACACCCCTATGTTTCTATCAGGGTCATGAGACAAGCTGGTATAAAATAAGTCATACCGCGAGTCTCCAAAATGAGTCACTACAGAGCAGATTTTCAAGATGATGACACCCCATACAAATGTGAAGCTCAACATATGTGGCACTTGAAGGTCATTATGGAAAAGGACACCATAGAACCAGATCGATACCACGCAGGACATGTGTATTTCTATCCATCATGGTTGGACGATAGCATAGCAGGAATAGTCGAGCCAGGGGTAGGTCGAGGAAACAGAGTCATAGATGAAGTTGTTGAAGCACAGGTGAAGTATAACAGACTACGCAACACGAGTCCGAGGCCGAGCATTTGGAACAGCAAGATCGATATGGAGGTAATCAATGAATTGAGGGAAATGGCTACTAGGTCAACGGAAAGGCTGGAGTATCTGGAGCAGGGTTTAATGGATTTAGAGGGGAAGATGAGGAAAAGAGTCATAGACTACCAGAATGCCGAGGGTAACGAAGGAGGACATCTAGCAAGGTCATACCTACTACTGGACATGCGCGGCCTGGGGAACCTGATCAATGGAGCCAAGAAAGCCAAACCTGGAGAAGGTCCCTCTGGGACCAAGTAGATTAGGTTTATTTGTTTTTGAATTACTTTTCGAATGTAATAAGGAAAACTCCATTAGTGACTTATTTATTTATTGTCATTTTATATTTGTCTTATTTATCAAGTTAATGAAATGAGGTAATTATTGGCTTTAAATTTCTCCAAATCTACTTGTCGCTAGGCCAACCTCGGGCACAACGAGGCTCCCAAATTAGGACGCGAATTTACATTTCCGATATATGTGTTTAAATACTTTCGCGCCCCCCTTTTTTCCTCGCGGAGTCGGGGTTTCGACATTTTGGAACAACTCATTTCCTTTTGGGAAAGGGGGTATGGAAATTGAAGAGTCACCACCTAATGGATTTAAGGTGCGTTAGGAAACCTAGTGCAAGTAACTCATATAAACAAATTTACGTTACCGGAGACTGGGTAAGGACTTGAAATTACGTTGAGGGGGAGGTGTTAGGCACCCCTCGAGGTCCACAATGGTGGGTCCTGGTGTCACGCCTCCTTTCTTTCCTTGCCCCCCCAAAAGGGACTTAGGTGCAGATATCGGGTTCTTGAAATTTTGGACAAACTCCTTTGGAAGAAAGAAGTTTAAAAGAAGAGTCGCCACCTAACGATTTTATGGTGCGTTAGGGCACCTTGAGTAATTAACTCATGAACTAGTTTGCATTATCATAGATTGGGTAAGGGCTTGAAGTTATCCCAAGGTGAAGGTGTTAGGCACCCCTCAGGATCCACAACTATGGGTCCCGGCCAAATGGTTTCGTGAATTCAGACAATGAGCAAATAACAAGCAAGGCTCACATAAGAGGGGATTTCAAACAAGTATTGGAGTTTTATTAGAAGTTTGAAAAAGAAATTAAAAGTAAACATTTGAGAAAATGTCCTAGGTTTAAAGTAATACTGATCACATCAATGCAATACCCGACAACCACTCCTCGAAGAGGGGATACACGTGGTATTAGCGCACCGGTCATCATATCCATATTCTACCCTTCCTACCCCGTGGAAGTAATTAAAGCATATGTTGGTCACGGATTCTATTGCATGCTATTACCCGTCCCATCTTATCAGTCCTGGAGGAGGTTAGGACTACTATCCTAAAGGGTAGGTACTAAGCAGAACTCCTGGTTTTAAAGGACAAATTCTAAGAGACAAATAAAACATTTAGGACTACAAGTATAGGGGACAAATAGGAGCAGATATGAGGCTCATGAATTCCTTCACAGATTGATACACATAACTAGCACGACTAGAACACAAAGAGGTCTTTGAATTTCAGAACCTAAGGCAGGATGTCTAAGTGAGAATACAATAATGGGGCGGCCTGATTACTAAGTTTCAGAAGAGATCTTTTAAACAGTTTTAGACTATGAATTCTGATCTGTAATTAGCCAAACAATACAACGAGACAGTTTTTTTTCAGTTTTAATAAGATTAATGCCTAAGGCTGGCCTAGGCAGGTTAAAATACTCCAGTTATCCTGTTTAGACTTAGTCGTGGTAAAAGAGGTGAGTATTTAAACTAATGTGAATGCAGTGTCCTACAAAACAGGATATCTAAATACCTGTAGAATGATGCAAACCTACGCATGCTTTTCTAAATGCACACAGTTTTCAGACATCAGAATCTATTATTTTCTTAAGGCAGAATTTACTTATTGCACATATTTTGCTCGAAACAGAACACATAGAAGCGTAGTTAAGTTGCTGAACCTAGCACATGATTTCTAATGCAAATAGTAGTATGTCCTTAACACATGAGTTTGGCATATGTAATATGAGCATGCTGAGAATGAATTCCTAAGGTAACATGGTCTCTAATGCAAATATTGACGACTAAGTTTTTAACCTAAAACAGGATTTCTAGACATGGTGATCGTGAAGATGCAGAGACAGTAACATAACAGCCATTTTTCAGTTATTTAACTACGAACATGATTTCTAAGTGAGGCATGAGTATGGCAAAGATGTTGAGATAAATGGGCCTAAAACATGTTCTCTAATGCATGCATGGCAAGTATTCCTAAGCATGGTGACTATTGCACACATATACAAAATAAATCATATAGCATGGTTTCTACCCGTAATTATACTAAGCATGCATAACCCCGCCCATTTCACTATCCAACCCATAACCAGCCTTGTACGAATTACACAAAAATAAATAAGAAGATTAAGAAGTTACTATGGAGAGCCTAATAGTAGGCCCAAATATCTGGATCTGAACATGCCATATGCCATGACCCTTGTAACTCAGGTGTGTCAGAGTTCCTAAGGATCTCAGAGGACCTCCAGGCAGTGCTCACACCCAAGTACCCTAGCCAGGAATGAGTAAGTGTAGTGTGGAATGCCAACCTTGTGTGTCAGAGTTCAGTGGGTACTCAAATGGTCCCCAAGGCAGTGCTCACACGAAGGGGCCCGAACTTAGAACTAAGAGTAGTGAGATATGCCTATAGTTTAAAATAGGGTTGAGTTTGAAAAGTAGCTTTTGAAATAACTGTTTTGAAAATAGCTTTAGAGAACAACATGCGAATTTGTTTTATGAAAACTGGTTTGAAGAAGAAAGAAACAGGACAATCAGCAACTCAGAACACACATGGTTTAGGAAGCAAACACAAACAGGGATAGGGGAACTGGGGACAAATAAGTCGCATAGTAGAAGCAGACTTGCACACAAATAGTCCTCAGGCTAGTGCTATAGGGTTTAAACAATCATAGCCTAGTTGTCACAGAATGTTCATGCCATGAATCTAACAGCATTAGACTAAGGGGGTGTCTAACAGAGTCACATATTAGGTCCAGGATTAGGGTTTACATAAAAACTAAGTATTAGGGGGTGCATGCTCATATTGTTGGGAGTCAGGCAGATTCATGATGGAAACATACAAGGGAAAACAATAGACATGTTAGACTAAAGGAAAATGGGAATCACATAGACAAGTAGATATGCTAAATATAGAATGAAAGAAAGGTCACATGGACAAAGCAAATACACTAGCTGCAAGGCAAACAACAGAACCATAAGTAGAACCTCAATACAAATAGAAATATGTTGAGTTGGATGCTATAAACTTAAACTAGAAACATACCAGTTAGGAGTACGAATAGAACAACAAGGTGCAGAGAAGTAGGGCAATAGGACAGTGGTATGCAGAGCAATAGAGCAGCAATAAGTTACTCAGTCTTGGATTTCAATTGACTGAGTATCCAGAGGAACAAGAGAGAATATGCAACAAAGAAAGTGAGAGTTCAGAGCAATATGAGTGGTGCCTGTGTGTGTGTTCGTGTATCTCTTGGTGTATTATGCTAAAGAGAGTAGGGTGTTTATAATTCTGAAAACGAGTAAAGAAAATAAGGTAAGGAGTAACTAGTCTAACATAATTATGGAAATAATAACCAATCAATATCAATTAAAGGCCTGGACTCCCTTTAATTAGGGAGTCAAGTTCAAACGGGCCAATCAGAGTTAAATCAGGGAAAGGAATCAACTAGAGTGATTTTACTATAACGGGGGTAGTAGAAGCATGGAATATGTAATAAAGACCAGGTTCATAACACATAATTAAGGAAAGTACACACTAAAAAAACTGATAGCATATTCACAAAGAAAAGTATGAATTTAATTCGAAAAATTAGTCGAGGGAATCTTGTCTGTAATTGAAATCACAAGGAATCAGGTAGAATCAAGGAAAATATACCACAATCAAGGGAAACAATTCGAAAAATCAGTACAGAACATACAAAATCATATGTTCGAGGAAAAATATCACAAGTATGCAAAGAGATACACAGAGTCAGTAGAGGGTATCAGATGAACAACCATTAAATTGATAATCTGACCTATTAAATAATAATCAGCACCAGAGTTCAGAGAAACCCTAAGCGAGAGGAATATTAGAGATTCAGAAACTCCAACCACGAATTAGAGTAAGAAGCATAGAGCACATAGAGAGTCCAGAAGAAACATACAGATTGGGCAAACATAGCAAACAGGACGAACTAACATCCCTAAAAAAATTGGGGGTTTTCAGTAAGAAGCTTTGACTCAAACGTATTAACAGAGAAAAACATAGAATAACATTAAAGCAGAAGTAAAAGAAAATTGATTTTTAAAAGGGGTTTGTGGAACCCTAGTTTTAAAATTGAAAGACCGTTTAAAGATGAAAGTTTTCAGAGAAAAACATAGAAAAAAGCTTCGTAATACTATAGATCTAAAGTAGATCTAGAATAATTTGAAAGAAATAGGGTTAGGGTTTCGTGGAACCCAGAGAAGTATGAAGAACCACAAAGATGGCACCGGCCTAAGCCGGAACAGGTTGTAATCCTTACTCAAACGGCCGGGGAGCCCGGAAAGTGGCATGGGACCATGGGATATGAGTTGGACCGCTCCAGGTTTGCCTGAGAGCCCCAGAGCATCACTAGACAGGTGCAAAGTGGGTAGGTAACCAATAAGTGGTGAAGAACCATAACTTCTGGTGAGAGAACCGGCCGGAGAAGGTGAACAGAACCCATCAGAGGAGAGAAGCCAAGGAAGTTTCTAGAGAGATCTAGAGAGTAACAGAGAGGGATAGAGAGAGACGGGTTTTGGGAAAATGAGGGGTCGATTGGGGGGGTTGGTCAAATTAATTATGGTAACTTGAATCTGGATCGTTGATCTCGTATGATCAACGGTTCAGACCAAGTATGGGGTTGGGTCGGGTGTTTAGGGTTTGGGCCTTGGGCTATTGGGTCAATTTTGTTGGGCTATGGGTTTGGGTAAATAAGACTGAAAATGGAATTAAAAAATGTCTATAAGTTAAATACCCAATTATAAGTAGATAAATATTTTATAAAAATGGCTAATAATTATAAAAAATGAAATTGCTGCTTAATAGATTAAGCTAAAATGATTAATTAGTATTAAAAATATAAATGACTAATTATTGATCAAAATTAACATAGAAATAAGTAATTAGGCTATAATTGAAAAGTTATTGCAATTATAGTCAAATGGTGCCAATTCGGCTAGTTTGTGAAATAAATTTGGTCTTATTAAGAAAAAAAATGATATATTAGATCACGAAATGTTTTGAAATTATTTGTAATACAATTTATTATCAATTACTAGAGACAAACCACTGGTAAATTAATAAAAATGTGGGGAAATTATAGAAAAATAGCAATTGTTATAAAACTGATTTTGAAGGTATATAGGCAAGTTTAAAATAATTTTGAGAAAAAATTAGGTATCAACAGCTGGCCCTCTTTACCGGAGAGGATGAAAGTGTTGTCGGGTAAAGACATGATGGCCAATTTTGACCAGAGGGAAATAGTATGAAAGATTTAGGCTGCACCCTGGCTTCTGAGCTGCCTACATATCCCTGGTTTTACAGGAATCAGGTATGTAGTTCAGGAGTTACCGGTGAAGTATACCGATGAAGTCTCACAAGGATGGACGCAAGGTGCAAGGTAAGGTGAACAAAATAGTTTACGGTGATGCAGATTCCCATTGGACTATGAATGTTGTCTTTGGACGGTTGAGGATGACGTCCTTAGAACATGATGTCCTGGGCCATGAATCGCTTGATGCGGGATTCGCAGGCTATGAAATGATGTTCTCGGGCCATGAGGATGGTGCCTCCGAACCATGAAGCCTTTGAATAATGATATGCAGAGTGATGAAAAGGGATCCGCGGGCCATGAAATGATGTTCTCGGGCCATGAAGATGGTGCCTCTGAACGATGACGCCTTTGGATAGGTTGGCGATATTTCAGCCCATGAGAAGTGAAATAGTATGATGTTGACAAGACAGAGCTTAGTCTTGTGAATTAAAAGGGAAGAGCTTAGCCCGGAAAGAAACAAAGTAGATAATGACAGATACGATGGTTGCTTTAAAAGGTAAATGAGAGGCAGAGCTTAGCCCCGGAAGGCAGAATGGTAGCCTTATGCAGGAAATAAAATGCAGATGGAGGTAGAGCTTAACCTCGGAAAGTAGAATAGTAGCCTTATGCAACGCGGGAAATAAAGTGCAAATGGAGACAGTGCTTAGTCTCGAAAGGCTAAATAGTAGCCTTATGTAGGAAATGAAATGCAGATGGAGGTAGAGATTAAATTTGGAAGGAAGAATAGTAGCCTTATGTAGGAAATGAAATGCAGATGGAGAGCTTAACTTCGGAAGGCAGAATGGTAGCCTTATGAAATGCGGGAAATAAAATGCAAATGGAGACAGTGCTTAGTCTCGAAAGGCAGAATAGTAGCCTTATGTAGGAAATAAAATGCAGATGGAGGTAGAGCTTAACCTCAGAAAGCAGAATGGTAGCCTTATGCAGGAAATAAAATGCTGATAAGAGTTCTTAGCTGATGATAAGTTGCGGCAAAGTGGTTGCTGCGAGTGTCGCAAATAATGAAGCGTAGTTTGTGCTGAAATTAAATATCGGCGTATCTTAAGGGTTTTGAGAAGTGTGTCTTTTGATCAATGTATGTCCTTCAGGAGGACACTGTGCTCTGGGGGCCTTTTTGTGCCTTCATCCAAAGAGAAATCGTGAGTTCTGTAAAGGGGGAAGGTTAGTTCGCATTTTTGTTGATTTTACTTGACTCATCTGCTTGATCACGATGATATTGTTTGCATCATTGGGGTAGCGCTCGCTAAACAAGTTGTTGCAAAAAAAAAAATACATATGCATGATATAATATAATTACATAATCTAAAATAGTTTTTGATGAACTGACGACCATGACATGGTTCGAGACATTGCAACCTTTCTTGCCACAGAATTTTGGGGGTCCTCCTCAAAATTCTGCCCCAGTTTGATGGGTGAATACTTCTGATTATTGGTCGCGCGGCGATCGGCTGAACTTGCTTCGGAAATTCTGCCCCAGTTGGCTGGGTGAATGCTTCTGGCCTGCTTCTTGCTTCGGAATTTTGAGAGTCCTCCTCAAAATTCTGCCCCAGTTTCCAATTATGGATGAAGATAAAAAATTTATTGAATTGTGACCGAACCCATAGGGCTGCCTACATATCCCCTCTTAAACGGGATACCTTGGCCTCGAAAAAGGATATCGTCCAAGCACAATTAGATTCAGTCGAGACTCAGTTTCAATATGAAAAAGAGAAAACCTCGGTGCAGGCCGAGAAAATCAAGGAGCTTCAGTATCAGTTGGATTTGGCCGCCAACGAGCTTGAGGCGGCTAAATTTGAGGTGGCCGCGATCGGTATTAAAGCTGATGAAATGGTGTCCCAATTCAATGTCGACGTTGAGGCCATCCAGACCAAGGCTAGGAGCATGATAGATCATGCAAAATGGAAAGCTCGGAGGGAAGCCCTCGAGGAAGCTCAAGCCCACAATTTTGACATCATGGTCGAGGTCGAGAATGCCCAAGCAAAAGAAACCCAGGCTTGGAAGCTGGCCTTCCCCGAGTAAGACTCTGATAACCTAAGTGAATTCGACGATGGGGAACACCGCAAGGACAGAGATGTTGCCTCTGATAGAGACCATGCCTCTTAGGACTTAGTTTTTTTTTGTTCTTTGTTTTGCACTTTTTCTGAGGCCGTTTTGGGCCGTTGTAAATTTTTTGGACTAGGTTGATTTGGCCCTTGTAAAGAAAATCATTCTATATGTAAATATAAGGCTTTCTTTTCCCTTTCGGCTCTTAAGTTTTTTCCTTTGCTTTTCTTTTTGTAATCACAAATGTTGAAATGCCTTAGCATGAGACAATAAGGTTGTATTCGAAGGTTCGAACAACCCTTGCCTTTACTAGAGTATTCGGGGCTCGATATTATTGAATTTTTTCCCAAAGATGTCTTACATTTGTGACTTTGCCGAGGGTAGATTTTTAGAACCAGTTTTGAAAGAATTGTTTTTGGATTTCGGACGTCTCTGAGCCGTGTAGTTCAATTTACATCATTTGAGAAAACATGAAGATTACAAATAGTAGCGCTTGACTGCATCTGAATTGATTGGTTTTGGCTAAACTTCTCCATCCATTTCTGCAAGTATGAGTGCTCCTCCTGTCAGCACTCTGTGAACCATGTGCGGGCCTTGCCAGTTGGGAGAGAACTTCCCCTTGGCTTCATCTTGATGTGGAAAGATTTTCTTTAACACCAGCTGCCCTGGTGTGAATCGTCTTGGCTTGAATTTCTTGTTGAAGGTCCTGGCCATTCTGTTTTGATATAGTTGACCATGACAAACTGCATTCATTCTTTTTCCTTCTATGAGGGATAGCTGCTCATAACGGCTCTTTACCCATTCTGCGTCGCTGAGCTCAACTTCTTGTATAATTATCAGTGATGGAATTTCGACTTCAGCAGGAATAACAGCCTCTGTACCATAGACCAGCATATGGGAAGTTGCCCCGGTTGATGTGCGAACTGTGGTGCGATATCCCAATAAGGCGAATGATAACCTCTCGTGCCATTGCTTATGCCTTTCTATCATCTTCCTTAGTATTTTCTTGTTATTCTTGTTGGCGGCCTCAACGGATCTAATCATCTGAGGTCTATATGCTGTGGAATTCTTGCATTTGATCTTAAAGGTTTCACACATGGCTTTCATCAAGTCACTGTTGAGATTAGAACCATTATCGGTGATGATTGACTGTGGAACTCCGAATCGACAAATAATGCGGTCACGGACGAAATCGGCCAACTTTCTTGGTAAGTGCTTTGTAGGAGGCTGTTTCGACCCATTTAGTAAAGTAATCAATGGAGACCAGAATAAACCTGTGTCCGTTAGAGGAGGTAGGCTCGATTGTTCTAATGACGTCCATGCCCCAGGAGGCGAACGGCCAGGGTGAACTCGTTGCATTAAGCTCACTGGGAGGTACATTTATCATATCTCCATGTATATGACAACGGTGGCATTTACATACATACTGGATGCAGTCCATTTCCATAGTCATCCAAAAGTAACCAGCTCAGAGTATCTTCTTTACTAAGACAAAACCGTTCATATGTGGGCCACAGGTCCCGGCATGAACTTCCTTCAATAATCTCGATGCTTCTTCTGCATCGACGCACCTTACCAAACCCAAATCGGGATTCCTCCTATAAAAGATTCCTTTGCTGTGAAAGAAATTGTTAGACAACCTTCGAAGTGTGTGTTTCTGAGTGGCATTTGCAAACTCCGGGTATTCTCCTTTTGCCAAATATTCCTTGATATCATAGAACCAAGGATTTCCGTCTGCTTCTTCTTCGACATGGGAATAGTAAGCTAGCTGATTGTGGATCTTCACCGGAATAGTATCAATGAAGTTCTTGTCTGGATGTTGAATCATAGATGACAAAGTAGCCAAAGCATCGGCGAACTCGTTCTGGATTCTGGGGACATGCCGGAACTCTACCTTTGTGGACCTCTTTCTCAACTCCTGAACATGATGCAAATAGGGTAATATATTGGAATTCTTGGTTGCCCATTCTCCTTGAACCTGATGTACCAATAAGTCTGAGTCACCAATCACTAACAACTCCTGGACGTTCATGTCAACGGCCATGTTGAGCCCCAAGATGCAGGCTTCGTACTCGGCCATATTGTTGGTGCAAGGGAACCTGAGTTTGGCGGATATCGGATAATGTTGTCCTGTCTCTGATACTAGTACTTCTCCAATACCGACCCCTTTGAAGTTTGCTGCTCCATCAAAGAACATCCTCCAACCATCGTAGGATTCTGCAATGTCTTCTCCTACGAATGATACTTCTTCATCAGGAAAATACGTTTTTAGGGGTTCATATTCTCCGTCTACGGGATTCTCAGCAAGATGGTCTTCCAGAGCTTGTCCTTTAACTGCCTTTCGATTCATGTAAACAATGTCAAATTCACTTAGCAGGATCTGCCACTTGGCTAGCTTGCCAGTGGGCATGGACTTCTGAAAGATATACTTCAATGGATCCATCCTTGATATGAGATATGTTGTGTAGGCACAGAAGTAGTGCCTCAGCTTCTGTGCGACCCAGGTCAAAGCACAACAAGTGCGTTCCAATAAAGAATACCGGGCCTCATACGGAGTGAATTTCTTGCTGAGGTAGTAAATGGCTTGCTCCTTCTTTCCTGTCTCATCATGTTGCCCAAGAACGCAACCGAAAGCTCCATCTAGCACTGCAAGGTAGAGTAACAGAGGTCTACCTGGCTCAGGTGGTACCATAACCGGCGGTGTTGAGAGGTACTCCTTGATTCTATCGAAATCCCTTTGACAATCATCGGTCCACTTAGTTGCGGCGTCCTTCTTCAGCATCTTGAAGATCGGCTCATAGATGACTGTAGACTGTGTTATAAACCGGTTGATGTAATTAAGCCTCCTCAAGAAACTCATCACATCTTTCTTATTCCTCGGTGGTGGTAACTCTTGAATGGTTTTGACCTTGGACGGATCCAATTCTATTCCCCGGCGGCTTACAATAAATCCCAGCAACTTCCCAGCAGGAACTCCGAACGCACACTTCGCGGGGTTTCGTTTCAGATTGTATTTTCGCAACCTATTGAAGAACTTCCCCAAATTTTCCATGTGATCAACGACTTTCTTTGATTTGATAATGACATCATCTACGTACACATCGATCTCTTTGTGAATCATGTCATGGAATATGGTGGTCATGGCCCTCATGTAAGTAGCCCCTGCATTCTTTAGATTGGATGGCATCATCTTGTAACAATACACTCCCCACGACGTAATGAACGCCATTTTCTCAGCATCTTCCTCATCCATCCAAATCTGGTGATAAACAGCGAAGCAATCCATAAAGGACTGCAATTCATGCTTGGCGCAGTTGTCAATTAGAATGTGTATATTTGGCAAGGGGAAGTCATTTTTCGGACTGGCCCCGTTAAGATCCCAGTAGTCGACGCAGACTCTGACCTTCCCCTCCTTCTTCGGCATAGGTACAATGTTAGCTAACCATGTCGGATACTCCACTACCCGGAGGACTTTGGCGTTGATCTGCTTGGTAACCTCTTCTTTGATTTTCAAACTCATGTCGGGTTTGAAATTTCTAAGCTTTTGTTTCACTGGTGGACACAATGGATTGGTTGGTAGTTTGTGAGCCCCAATAGACGTACTTAGGTCAGACATGTCATCATACGACCATGAAAATACATCCTCATACTCTCTTAGAAACTCTTTGTATTCTCTCTTTTCTGATGGTGACAAATGAATGCTGATACGAGTTTACTTGACGTTTTCTGAATCTCCCAGGTTGATAAATTTAGTCTCATCCAGGTTGGACTTAGGTCTGTTCTCAAAGTTCTCAACTTCTTTGACAATCTCGTCAGGTATGTCATCTTCATCTGAATCAATGTCCATTTGCTGCATTGTCTCATTGCATGTCACAATCATCGATTCACCAAGACAAGTAATAGTAATGTTGTATAAATAAAGTAATGAGGGAAAACAATAGCAATAAATATCAGATTTCGTAAGAGAAATTTAGAAGATGCTTTGATAGATTGAATAACTATTTTGAACATTGAAGATCTTTATTGCAGAAATTAAAAACAAATGCAGAAAAATCATTTAGTAAATAAAATAGTAAATAATACTTGTTTTAGCCTTGCTACCCCGAGGTTCGTCGGGCTTTGGTTGTCTTGATAGACCAATTCTTGAGATATGCCCCCTTGATGACAGTCTGTATGGAAGGGTCTTCCTCCCCCTCCTCCTCGAGAACAACACAGCAATCCATATCTTCGTCCTCTAGGAACAAACTCCTCATTACTGCAAGTGCTTCTTCCTCTTCTGAACCGTAAATAGTGTCAGCTTGCTTGAAAGTCTGCTCAAGATGAGGTATCGGCTGCTCCAAAGGGTAATAGGGACTGCACCAAGGTGTCGACTAGTCGTTGAATTCCTGCCAAGTGTACCCATACCCCAGACCGAAAGTGGTGCCATGTTCCTTGAGCTTTATGGGCTTCGTAATCCCTTGGAGGTTTTTATCGAGCCCTTTGCCTGGATCATATCCTCCCCAGTTCAAGATGCTCTCGATCTTGTTATCCCACTATTTGTCCTTGTCGATGGCATTGACCCGTTCAATATGATGGTAAGTTCCTCCGCATGTCTTCCTTTTCCCGTCAATCATCGGAATAGTTTGACAGCCATAAATGGGGTTGCTACCGTCACCATGAATAATCACCTCTTGGTGGTTCCATTACCGCCTGATGTAGTGTTGATGCTACGGCCCCAGCAGCATGAATCCAGGGTCATCCCAAAAACAGGTTGTAGGGTGCCGGAACATCTATCACCTGGAAATCCACTTCGAACCAAGTCGATCCCATCCGTAGACATAGACTAATCTCCCCTATGGTGGACCTATGAGAACCGTCAAAAGCTTTCACATTGATTGCCCCATCCTTTATATCATGTATCCCTTTACCCAATTTCTTGAGTGTTATCAACGGACAGATGTTAAGACTGGAACCTCCATCGTCAAGATTCTTGTGATGAAATGATCCCCGCACTACACGGTGATATGCATCGCTTTGTTGTGCCCCAATCCTTCAGGTGGTATCTCATCCTCATGAAAAGTGATTTTATGACTCTCCAGTACCTGGCCTACCATATTGGCCATTTCCCTACTAGCGATGTTGTTTGGCACATATGCTTCACTCAACACTTTCAACAAAGAACTTCTGTGTGTTTCAGAATTCTGCAGCAGAGAGAGGATGGATATCTGTGCTGGTTTCTTATTCAGCTGGTCGATGAATGAATACTCCTTCTCCTGTATCTTTCTCCAAAGGTCATAGGGACCTATTTCGATGAGGGGAGGTCGGTTGGCGGCCTGTTTGCTCGACTCGGCCAGATGCTCAGGGGTGTAGACCCTACCAGTTCTCGTCATACCCTGTGCTGCGACAGCTTCCTCAGACCTGGCCTTGCTTTTCCTTCTTGCCTCGGCTGCGTAATCCCAAGGAATAGCATTTGAATAGAAGGGTGGCGTAGTTGACATTGCCACCGGAAGTTGTGCAGCCATCTTTATTTCAAACGGAATGTGTGTTCGGGGTGGCAAGTTTGCGACTTCTAATGAAGCTGGTGTATTTGCTGGAGATACAAACTCAACTTCAATTGGCATTAGTGATTTTGCCGGTGGCGCTGCTTCAAACTCAAATGGCATAGACATATTCACCTCAGATGGCTAAATCTGGACTATGATCGGTTTGAGAGTGACTACGGATTTCTTTGGGTCATCGCCTTCTGCAATCAACCCGATTGACCCCTCGGGATCCCAATCATCTTCTGTTTCAATCATATGGATACCTCTACCCTTATGGTCTGGCAGAGGATTGTCTCGAACATTTGGAGCGGGGTCTTTTTCCACAATAATCTTGTTGTCGATGAGAGCCTGTATTTTTTCCTTTAGAGAACGACATTCTTCGATGGTGTGTCCCTTCATGCCGGAATGGTATGCACAGGATTTGTTTGGGTCAACCCACCGAGAGGGATTCTCAGGGGTGGCATCAGGGATAGGTGTAACATAACCAGAAACTTTGAGTTTTTCATATAGTTGGTCAATGGGCTCGGCTACGACGGTATATTGCTTTGAAGGACGGCGATCAAAATTGGGACGAGGTCTAAGGAAATTCTAGCGTGCATGAGGGGATTGGTAATGAGATGGCTGGGAATTATAAGTGTGGTAGATAGGACCAGGTTGTGGATATTTGGGCGAAGCAGGTTGATATGTGGGTGGTGGGGTTTGGTAGGAAGGTGGTGGAGTTTGATAATTTTGCGATGGAGCTTGGTAATTTGGTGAGGGATGATATGTGAGTGGATATGTCGGATAAGTTTGGTACTTGAGCGGGGACTTGGTTCTTTGTGCAACCATTACGGCTCCCACATCTCTCTTCTTAGATACACCACCGGATTTAGAGCCTTGTTAGTGGCTTGCAAGGCTTCAAAATTTGTAACCATACCGCTTTTAATGCCTTCTTCAATCCGCTCACCCAATTTGATGATGTCAGAAAACTTGCGGCCCTCAACCATCATTAACCGTTCATAATACTGCGGGTCCTGATCTCGGACAAAGAACTTGTTCATTTGTTCTTCTTCTAGAGCATGTCTGACTTTAGCGGCTTCGGACCTCCAACGAGTAGCATACTCGCGAAAGGTTTCTGTAGGCTTCTTCTTCAAATTCTGAATGTAGAACACATCTGGTGCGTTCTCTGTGTTGAATCTAAACCTGTCCATGAAATCAGACGCCATGCTTACCCAGTTTGACCATTTCTTGGGGTCTTGGCTGATGTACCAAGACAGTGCATCTCCCTTCAAACTCCTCATGAACAGCTTCATGCGGATCCTTTCATCCTTTCCCACGCCGACCAATTTGTCGCAGTAGGTCCTCAGATCGACTCTTGGTTCACCAGTACAGTCAAACAATTCAAACTTTGGAGGTTTGTACCCCTCGGGCAGCTCGACATCAAGTTGGATACGAAGGTCTTCATAATTCAACCCTTCGATCCCTTTGGTCCCTTCAACACCCTGAACTCGGCTGGTTAGTTTCTTAAGCTCTTCGGCCAGGTTCCTAATGAGTAAATCCTTTTCGTCAGACTCGGATGCCTGTGGGATAAGAGGAGTGGAGTGGGTCATGGTTTCCACATAGATGGGATTTTTATAGGTGTGGAAATGGTCTTTTGTAGGGTTTTGAGGTTCTGGGATGAGCAATGGGGTGTTATTTGAGGTGTGGAGAGCATTATACTAAGATGGGAGGTTTTGGTTCTTTGGGGGAGTAGTGTGATGGTTTTGCTATCTTGGGATATTTTGTGGAGGTGTGGGGTTTTGCGCATTTGGAAGGTTGACGTCAGGGATGTTGAGGGAAAACGACAAGCTGGCCAGATTTCAGACTTGATCTAGTTCTTCCTGAAACTTCAGCATTTTTTGTTCAAGTGGAGACATGTTCTCATGCAGGACCTGAATACCTCGGCCATCAGTGGCCTCTACCCTTTCAATCACATTCTCCTTTCTGATGCCACTGGACTCTTCCATCTTACTTTTGCCTTTGTCTTTGCCCTTAGGAGGACTAAGGGGAGGAGTAGGTGGAGGGCCATTGGATTTGGTGCTATAGGCTGATGATGCCAGAATGTACGAACTAACCTTTGGGGAGGGGTAAGAAAAAATAAAAACAAAAGGTAACCAAGTTAGTGAGGATTATGAAAAGAGTATTACAGTATTTAAACACGTAATGCAGGAATGAAAGCGTGTCCTAAGTTGGGGACCTCTTTGCACCCGAGGTAGGCCTAGCGACAAATTGATTTGGAGAACTTAAAATGCTAAATGCCTCATTTTATTGATAAGAAAAATAGATGAATCCCAAAATGACAGACGAAAAATAAAAGTCACTAATGGCCATTGGCCTTATTACATTGTTGGAAAAATAAAGACATTCCTATCTACTTGATCCCAGATTCGACATTCCTGCTTTCTTCTAATAGCTTTCCCAGCTCGCGAAGTCCCAACAGCAGATAAGTTCTGGCTAAATATCCCCCTGCAGCTCCCTCAACCTTTTGATAATCTTCAACCCTTTTGATGAACTTTTCTTCTAAATCGATTATACCTCGTTCCAAATATCCCAGCCTTTTGTTGGCGCTAGCCATGTCCTTCCATTCCTCGATCAGTCTTTTGTTGGACTCATGTATCTTGTGGTGATCATCCTCATTCTCCCGGATCCTTTTACACAACTGGTTGAACTTGACTTGTGCTTCAGCCCTTTCATCTACAATCCTGTGACCTCGGACGTACCCTGGCTTGCTCTGACCACCCAGATCTTCTTCTAACCAACCCGGATAGAAAGGGGTATAACCGACATGATACATGTCCGGTTCGATGGTGCCTTTCTCGAGTATAACCTTGCATTGCCATATGTGCTGAGCTTGGCACTTGTGAGGACTGTCATTATTTTGAAAGTCGGCTCGGAGATGGCTCATCTTCTCGACCCTAGGGATGACTTGTTTCCTCCCTGCCTACCTCATAACCCGAAGAGGGACGTAAGGGTAGGTCCCCCTTAGACTAATCAATACCAGAAATGATGCGTCTAGGGATCGAATGATGAAATCATCCATTGGAAACCATTCGAACATACATTGAACCTATCCTTCAGTCAGGTTATCAAAGAGCTCGACCCATCCTTCGGCGTCCTCAGGTTGAGCGAACATGTCAGGGATATAGTTCATTCGCTTTGGGTGATGGAAAGTGATGTGTTCATCCCACATTCGGCAGTGGATGTCCTGTCGATATTCCCCTTTTTGGAGATGTTCTAAAATCCAGAGTTGGAGTAACAGATTGCAATCTTCGAAATGTTTTGCTCCTTGTTGACATTTTCCTAAATCCCGATATATATCTGCAACGATCATGGGCACAATGCTGAAATATTGCCCATTTAACCCTTCTATTAAGGTCTTAGTTACCATGGCTAACCTGGTATGGATCCTTTCTTTCTTCATAGGCAACACGATCAATCCCAAAAAGCAGACCATAAACACGAACACTCGGTGATGGACGTGTTCCAGAGAGGTGATAGCAAACTCGTCATGGTAGGTACGATATGATTTGTTGTAGCCATACCGTTCGTACAGGTAATCAAAAGGAATGTACAAATCCTCCAGACATACCAATTTTGCGTCCTTTTTCAGACCCATCATTTTGAGTAAACTTCTGCATGTGCGGCTCTCAGGCATCAACAACCCCGGAGTTTCCCATACTAGGTTAGCCAACCCCCTTATCTCTTCTATCAACGGTGCCATTTCGATGCTCCCAAAGAGGAACACAGATCTTTCGTGATCCCAGAACAGGGTAGCAGCCTCTACTATCATCTTATTAGGCTGGATTTCCAGAAGTGATGGTAGATTACCTAAATGTTTCCTGACGATAGCTTTGTCGCGAGAGTGTAAATCCTCCCACCAACTCAGCAATTTTGGGTGGATGTTGGAGACCATGCCCAATCTAGGGACTTCGTGCCTCATCTTTTTTTTCTGCATAACAAATAGGTTAGGCCCTTAACCCCACCAGACTCGACTATTTAACGTCAATAATTAGCAGGAAGCATTTAGTTCTCCAAATAAATGCACAGAACGTGAGCGCGTCCGTTTGGGTTCAGGGAAACCTGGTGGTCTTTTGGATAAGGCTATCTTAAAAGCTATCGTGCGGACAACACTTTAGCTTTGGCTAGGTTTGATCATGATGCATGCAACAGTTCAACAGAGTAAGGTTTCTCTGGGGTTTTAGACTGGTACCTTTGAACGGACAACTCAAAGGGGAAAGGCACGGAACCGTCGACTGCACCGCTGATCGACTGGTTTTACCGCTAATAAGCCTTTCCGAATTTAGGGGTGATAATATAGGAAGGGTGAACCCACTCAGCAAGCGTTGCTATAGTATTTTGTTTGGCACGAGTGGAGTATGAATGTTGAGCATGATTTATGCAATAAGTATTTAAATAAAGTTGTCATGTATTTGCACGTTAAAGAAAGAGGTAAAAATAGTAATAATGATTTAAAGAAGTTACAAAAAGGAAACAGAGAGACATGTCAATTACATTTGGAAATAAATACTCGAAGTAAACAATTAATTCATGCAAAGGGAATAGGAAAGAGTGCAAGTCTTTAAAATAAAGGCATAAATTCACGAAACAATTTGAAATGGTAAAAGCCTATAATCCCCAGCAGAGTCGCCATGATGTCGCGCCCCCTTTCTTTCCTCGCCCCCCCAAAAGGGACTTAGGTGCGGAGATCGGGTTCTTGAAATTTTGGACAAACTCCTTTGGAAGGAAGAAGTTTAAAAGAAGAGTCGTCACCTAACGATTTTATGGTCCGCTAGGGCACCTTGAGTAATTAACTCATGAACTAGTTTGCATTACCAGAGATTGGGTAAGGGCTTGAAGGTATCCCAAGGGGAAGGTGTTAGGCACCCCTCAGGATCCACAACTGTGGGTCCTGGCCAAATGGTTTCGTGAATTCAGACAATGAGCAAATAACAACCAAGGCTCACATAAGAGGGGATTTCAAACAAGTATTGGAGTTTTATTAGAAGTTTGAAAAAGAGAATTAAAGTAAACATTTGAGAAAATGTCCTAGGTTTAAAGTAATACGGATCACATCAATGCAATACCCGGTAATCACTCCTCGAAGAGGGGCTACACGTGGTATTAGCGCATCGGTCATCATATACATATTCTACCCTTCCCACCCCGTGAAAGTAATTAAAGCGTATGTTGGTCACGGATTCTATTGCGTGCTATTACCCGTCCCATCTTATCAGTCCTGGAGGAGGTTAGGACTACTATCCTAAAGGGTAGGTACTAGGCAGAACCCCTACATGGATCACATCAATGCAAACCCACGCATGCTTTTCTAAATGCACACAGTTTTCAGACATCAGAATCTATTATTTTCTTAAGGCAAAATTTACTTATTACACATATTTTGCTCGAAACCGAACATACAGAAGCGTAGTTAAGTTGCTGAACCTAGCACATGATTTCTAATGCAAATAGCAGTATGTCCTTAACACATGAGTTTGGCATATGTAATATGAGCATGCTGAGAATGAATTCCTAAGGTAACATGGTCTCTAATGCAAATATTGACGACTAATGTTTTTAACCTAAAACAGGATTTCTAGACACGATGATCGTGAAGATGCAGAGACAGTAACATAACAACCATTTTTTAGTTATTTAACTACGAAATGGATTTCTAAGTGAGGCATGAGTATGGCAAAGATGCTGAGATAAACGGGCCTAAAATATGTTCTCTAATGCATGCATGGCAAGTATTCCTAAGCATGGTGACAATTGCGCAAATATACAAAATAAATCCTATAGCATGGTTTCTACCCGTAATTATACTAAACATGCATAACCCCGCCCATTTCACTATCCAGCCCATAATCATTTTTACAATTAATTATTACAGACCAGCCTTGCACGAATTACACAAAAATAAATAAGAAGATTAAGAAGTTACTATAGAGAGCCTAATAGTAGGCCCAAATATCTAAATCTGAACATGCCATATGCCATGACCCTTGTAACCCAGGTGTGTCAGAGTTCCTAAGGATCGCAGAGGACCCCAGGCAGTGCTCACACCCAAGTACCCTAGCCAGGAATGAGTAAGTGCGGTTTGGAATGCCAACCTTGTGTGTCAGAATTCAATGGGTACTCAAATGGTCCCCAAGGTAGTGCTCACACACAGGGGGCTGAACTTAGAACTAAGAGTAGTGAGATGTGCCTATAGTTTAAAAGAGGGTTGAGTTTTAAAAGTAGCTTTTGTAATAACTGTTTTGAAAATAGCTTCAGAGAACAACATGCGAATTTTGTTTTATGAAAACTGGTTTGAAGAAGAAAGAAACAGGACAATCAGCAACCCAGAACATACATGGTTTAGGAAGCAAACACAAACAGGGATAGGGGAACTGGGGACAAATAAGTCGCATAGTAGAAGCAGACTTGCACACAAATAGTTCTTAGGCTAGTGCTATAGGGTTTAAACAATCACAGCCTAGTTGTCACAGAATGTTCATGCCAGGAATCTAACAGCATTAGACTAAGGGGGTGTCAAACAGAGTCACATATTAGGTCCAGGATTAGGGTTTACATAATAACTAAGTATTAGGGGGTGCATGCTCATAGTGTTGGGAGTCAGGCAGATTCATGATGGAAACATACAAGGGAAAGCAATAGACATGTTAGACTAAAGGGCAATGGGAATCACATAGACAAGTAGACATGCTAAACATAGAAGAAAAGAAAGGTCACATGGACAAAGCAAATACACTAGCTGCAAGGCAAACAACAAAACCATAAGTAGAACCTCAATACAAATAGAAACATGTTGAGTTGAATGCTATAAACTTAAACTAGAAACATACCAGTTAGGAGTACGAATAGAACAACAAGGTGCAGAGAAGTAGGGAAATAGGACTGTGGTATGCAGAGCAATAGAGCAGCAATAAGTTACTCAGTCTTGGCTTTCAATCGATTGAGTAGCTAGAGGAACAAGAGAGAATTTGCAGCAAAGCAAGTGAGAGTTCAGAGCAATATGAGTGTTGTCTGTGTGTATGTTCGTGTATCTCTTGGTGTATTATGCTAAAGAGAGTAGGGTGTTTATAATTCTGAAAACGAGTAAAGAAAATAAGGTAAGGAGTAACTAGTCTAACATAATTATGGAAATAATAACCAATCAGTATCAGTTAAAGGCTTGGACTCCCTTTAATTAGGAAGTCAAGTTCAAACGGGCCAATCAGAGTTAAATCAGGGAAATGAATCAACTAGAGTGATTTTACTGTAACGGGGGTAGTAGAATCACGGAGTATGTAATAAAGACCAGGCTCATAACACATAATTAAGGAAAGTACACACTAAAAAAACTGATAGCATATTCACAAAGCAAAGTATGAATTTAATTCTAAAAATTAGTCGAGGGAATCTCGTCTGTAATTGAAATCACAGGGAATCAGGCAGAATCAAGGAAAGTATCCCACAACAAGGGAAACAATTCAAAAAATCAGTATAGAACATACAAAATCATAGCTTCGAGGAAAAATATCACAACTATGCAAAGAGATACACAGAGTCAGTACAGGGTATCAGATGAACAACCATTAAATCGATAATCAGACCTATTAAACAATAATCAGCACCAGAGTTCAGAGAAACCCTAAGCGAGAGGAATAGTAGAGATTCAGAAACTCCAACCACGAATTAGAGAAATAAGCATAGAGCACATAGAGAGTCCAGAAGAAACATACAGATTGGCCAAACATAGCAAACATGACGAACTAAAATCCCTAAAAAAAATTGGGGGTTTTCAGTAAGAAGCTTTGAATCAAACATATTAACAGAGAAAAACATAGAATAACATTAAAGAAGAAGTAAAAGAAAATCGATTAGGGGTTTGTGGAACCCTAGTTTTAAAATTGAAAGATCGTTTAAAGATGAAAGTTTTCAGAGAAAAACAAAAAAAAAGCTTTGTAATTCTATAGATCTAAAGTAGATCTAGAATAAATCGAAAGACATAGGGTTAGGGTTTCGTGGAACCCAGAGAAGTATGAAGAACCTCAAAGATGGCACTGTCCTAAGCCGGAACAGGTTGTAATCCTTACTCAAACGGCGGGGGAGGCTGGAAAGTGGCATGGGACCATGGGAGATGAGTTGGACCGTTCCAGGTTCGCCTGAGAGCCTTATAGCATCATTGGACCAGTGCAAAGTGGGTAGGTAACCAATAGGTGGTGAAGAATCATAGCTTCTGGTGAGAGAACCGGCCGGAGAAGGTGAACAGAACCCATCGGAGGAGAGAAGCCAAGGAAGCTTCTAGAGAGATATAGAGAGTAACAAAGAGGGATAGAGAGAGACGGGTTTTGGGAAAATGAGGGGTCGATTGGGGGGGTTGGTCGAATTAATTATGGTAACTTGAATCTGGACCGTTGATCTCGTATGATCAATGGTTCAGATCAAGTATAGGGGTTGGGTCGGGTGTTTAGGGTTTGGGCCTTGGATTGTTGGGTCAATTTGGTTGGGCTGTGGGTTTGGGTAATAAGACTGAAATTGGAATTAAAAAATGGCTATAAGTTAAATACCCAATTAGAAGTAGATAAATATTTTATAAAAATGGCTAATAATCATAAAAAAAATGAAATTGATGCTTAATAGATTAAGCCAAAATGATTAATTAGTATTAAAAATATAAATGACTAATTATTGAGCAAAATTAACATAGAAATAAGTAATTAGGCTATAATTGAAAAGTTATTGCAATTATAGTCAAATGGTGCCAATTCGGCTAGTTTGTGAAATAAATTTGGTCTTATTAAGACCAAAAATGATATATTAAATCACAAAATGGTTTGATATTATTTTTAATACAATTTATTATCAATTATTAGAGACAAACCACTAGGTAAATTAATAAAAATGTGGGAAAAATTATAGAAAAATAGCAATTGTTATAAAACTGATTTTGAAGGTATATAGGCAAGTTTAAAATAATTTTGAGGAAAAATTGGGTATCAACACCCGGCCAAACTCATTTTTTGAATTAGTCATTAAGCAAATAAAACAATTTAAACACATTGAGATTATTAAAAAAACAAGAATAGGGAGTTCCTAGGTTTATTAGCCTATAGGATCACATCTGTGCAATACCCGGTAAACCTTCCTCAACTAGAGGGGTTACACGTGGCATTAGCGCACAGGTCATCATATCCTTTACTACCCAATTACCCTCCTCTTAACGGTTATAAGCGGTTTTTAATTAGACGAACTCTATGCGTGTATTACCCGTCCCTTCCTTATGGCCCTAGAGGTGTTTAAGGCCTCTAATTTATGGCAGTTCGAGACTCTCCTGAGGTGCTTAAAGGAGAAAATCTAAGCGACAATGATGAGTGGTGATTTTACCACTCATTTTAGCTCTTTTTTGCTAGATTTTGCATGCCTTAATGTTAACATGAGGTCGTTTCTGGTGTGTATTGTTCGTCTTTCAGGGAAATGATGCCATGAAGTGATTGGCGTTGAATTGAAGTGGAATTGAGCACAAATTCGTGGAAAAAGAACAAAAGCCTTCAGTAATTCCGCATCTACGGCCTTTTGTTCGCTGGTGCGACATCGCACTTGCGAAGAAGTGCTCCGCACCTGCGAAACTGGCTCAACTGTACTGAGGTCGCACCTGCGACGTGGTATCCACACCTGCAGAACCGCAGGTGCTGTGATTTTTTCCGCATCTGCGGAAAAGAATAACATCACTTGGAATCGCACATGCGATGTAGAATCCGCATCTGCGGAGCGGCACCTGCGAGGATTTGTCCGCAGGTGCGGTCAACGGGCATCAAACCTGGACAGATTTGTAAAATCATATTTTCCCAATCCCAAACCCACATATACTCGGCCTAACAGATATTTTCAGCATCTTTGGCATTGTTTTAGCATATTTTGAGTCTTGAAGACTAGAGAGAACATGTTTGGAAGCTAGGGTTTGCACACACACTTGGGTTTTGAAGATTTCAAGCTTGTGGTTAATGATTTCTTACCCATTTATGTTTATTTCTTCATTTCCTTGCTTTGTATTGAATATTTAAGTGTGTAGTATTTATTTCCAACACTAAATCTTGTTTATGGAAATATTCATGTTTAAAGTGCGGATTAAATACCTTGTTGTGCTTATGTATTGAATGATTTTTATTCTTTTATGAAGTGAGTTATTGTTTCTTTAATTATTCTTGTTCTTTAATGTTTCCAAAGGGATTAGCTAATCCTAGGACTCGCCCATTAACTCCGAATTAATTTTGGAAAAGATAATTTTTGGGTTGGGAAAGATTAATTAACAAGAACTTGAGGTTTTAACTCTCATTTTATAGATTCTACCTAGGAATAGGATTGAACTACTTGTAGCCATATCCGGGTGTCCTTAATCTCTTAATTGGGTTAGGAATAATTCAATTAGGAAGTCTTGTTAGTCTTTGGAAAAATCTAATTAAGAATTATTATCCATGGCTAATTAATATAAACTCACTCATATTTGTAAAATCGTGAAATAAATTGGATCGTTACTTGAGTGTAGTTCCCGATGCATTCATACTTGTAGTCATTGATCAGTTTACTTGCTTTCTAGGTTAGTTTACATTTTCACGTTTAGGTATAAATATTTTCTAAACCAAATTCTAAGTGTTTGGCCTTGCGCGATAAGTGATAATTCTCTTACATTCCTAATCGCCTACATATTGTTCTCTGTGGAATTCGACCCCAACCTAGTTGGGTTACTATATTTGGCATCGATCACTTACACTATTTTAAGGTGTAATTTGAGTGTATCAAATTTTGGTGCCGTTGCCGGGGAACAATTGGCGTAATTTAGGTTTGTTTGAGAAATAAACATAAGTGCTTTGGTCCAAACGTGTGAATTTTGTGTAATTGTTTTTTTTTTACCTTGGTCTACTTTTCTTGTTGTTTATTTTTTATTTTCTTAATTTTTGATAAAAAAAATAAATAAATAAATAAATGGCATCATATAATGAAGATTGGTCAGATGGTAGTTGTTAATACTTTGATGACCCTTGTCCTTATTGTGGAGGACCACACTCGTGGCAAAATTATTTAAATTCTCCCGGGGGTGGATTGTGCGCACAATCCCAAACCCATGAGTGGAGTAATAGTGATAGGTGTGGTTGCCAAAATGGTCATTGGGATGATTGTGCTTATTTGTCCGTCCCTTCCCCCGATCCCCCGCTATGATGATTCTACTTTTTGTGATGAAAATTTTAGGGATGAAGAAGTGAAAGAAATAGAGTATGGACAAAATGGAGAGTTCAAGCTCATGTTGGAGTGCTTACTTGAAGAAGGAAACAAAGAGCAAAATGCCTTGGAGGAACTTTTGGAGAATAGTCTCCAAAATGAATTGGCACTTGAAAGGTTGCACTCACAAATGGATGAAATTATTGAATCTTTAAGGTTTCAAAAGCCTTGAAACTAAGTGATAGCCAAGAACCTTCCTTTGAGGTTGAATTTGAAAATTCTTCCTTGGCACTTGAACAAAACCAAGAAGAATTCTCAAATGCTCAAAATGAGAAGATGATGCTCATGTTGGAGGTCATTATTAAAAATGAGGAGAAGCACAACTTTGCACTCGAGGAATTGCAACATGATGTGACTCAAAATGATAAGAATATCCGCACTTTGGAGGATCAAATGAAATCATTAATGGAGGCTCATTATGCCTCTCAACTTGAAAGTGTGGAAGGAAGATAAGAAGAGTCCAATTCCGAGGAAGAAAGTGAGCTTTACCTCGAGGAATCAAGACTTAAACATCCGCCAACCGACTCCATGAGTATTAGTGATGCCAAGAAAAATGAGGAATTAGAGTCAACCGGTGTAAATGACAATTTGGTTGAACTTGACTCTAGTCCGGGGGAAAAAGAGGATGTCCAAATCCTAAAAAAATTGCAAGTAGGAGGTTTGAAGTCACATTCCAAGCATTTTTCAACATTGGAATTGTGTGGTGATATAGAAGTTGAACTACACGAGTCAATGAAGGATTGCGAGGAGGAAGGACCAATACCATAAATTCTACAATTTGAAAGAACAAGAGAGCAAACCGACATACCTCACATAAGATCCAAGAAGTGCAAAATGAAGAATTTAATGCTTGGCTTGGTCATCTACTTACCACCCCCACCGCTCGTGGTCACAAGCTAGGTTCCCGTTTCATATCATCCAAGTGGCGAGAAAAGTGGTAAAGTTGACTTGCGTCGTGCCACGACGTTAAATGTGGCGCTTGGTGGGAGGCAACCCATCGTTTTCAAAAATTTTGGTCGTTTTTTAAATTTTCTTTTTTAGAATATCTTAGTATATTATTTTGCACTAATCTGCGAAGTTTTAGATTTTTTGGAGCTAAGTTGCGAATTTTATTCCCAAAACTCAAAAGAAAAAATACTATCCTCTGTTCCTCTCATCTCTCATCTCTCACAAGGCTCGATCCTACACAAGACTACGCAGGTATTTTCTCTTGGTTCCTCTCTCTTTTTCTTCTCTATTTTTCTCCCCTACTCTGTTTCTTTTCTTCTTCTTCTCAAGCCTTTCATGGCTGCCTCCCTCTATTCCCACAACCCCCTCTGATTTAGGCTAAATATTAGGGTGAGGAAATTGGTTGAGAGTAGGATAATGTGGGCTATTGGAAATAAAAACAAAATTGTGGGAGGTCTGAGTACCAAAATTATGTGAAGAAGAAGGGATTTTACACTGCCTGCAACATGTTTGATAAATTGTCCAAAAGAAAATTTTGAGCGAGGTACCAAAGATTCAATGTTAACGAAGTTAGAACTCAATTTGGTACACTAATCTGGAAGTCTTGAGTATAAATTAGTGTTCAAAACCATGCCCTAAATAGAAAAATAGTCAAAAAGTTTATGGGCACTGAACCCTTGGACGAACTCCGGAGGCGCGAAAATTATTTTGTAGATGCGGCCTCACACCTGGGATTCCTTCTTCGCAGGTGCGACTTCTGGTCCACTGAGCAAAGTCCGCAGGTGCACCCATTTCTTCGCAGATGCGCTACCGCACCTGCGACTGAAGTTCTGCAGGTGCGGAAACTGGCAAATTCCAGCAATTCCAATGAGCTTGCATCAGGGGCT
This sequence comes from Nicotiana paniculata, assembly GCA_005239505.1. NCBI lineage: Eukaryota > Viridiplantae > Streptophyta > Magnoliopsida > Solanales > Solanaceae > Nicotiana > Nicotiana paniculata. The sequence goes on from ML304065.1 coordinate 62,116, forward strand.
TCCTGGACCCATTCAACTTGGTTCTTTGACCTAATTGCAGTGTTTTAACTTGCTTAACAAGGTTCTACTGCCTAACTAACTTCGTTCTAATTTTTTGAAGGTACTTTGAGCTTTAGATGGATCCAAACATGCACGAAATTGGAGAAAATATTGAGGAGAACTTTGATACTTCCAGATTCTTATCTGTTGCATGCCAGAGCCGGTATTATGACGATATCCTCACAAAGAAACTAATACTTAAGAAAGGTATTTCCATGGACAAATTGGCGGAGCTCCTTCCTGATTTCTATGGCCGGCTAGTTGCAAGCGGCTAAACATGCTTCGCCCCCGATCCACGTAAGGCTAATGAAGAATGGGTGAGAGACTTTTATGCCAACCTGAGGCGGACTCACTTTCAGAATCATGAAATCACCATACGGGGAAAGATCATGAAATTTGGTGCTGAAGAGATAAATGATTTCTATGGGCTCCCCAATCATCCGCTCGAGCCTGTGCAAGAAAAAGACACATGTGAAAATGGTGGTTGGCTAGTTACTAAGTTGTGTCTTCCGGGTCATAGGGTGAGCTGGGCTACCAGGAAGAGGGGCATCAAGTATGGTGATTTTATTGCTGAAGCAAAGATGTGGCTATATATCATTGCGAGCAGAGTATCCCCCATCAGGGAATGTGTCTGATATCCCATATGCCAGGGCTTTAATGATTGCTTGTATCCTGGATGACATCCCTGTGAATTTCGGCCACTACATTGTGTGGGAGCTAAAGGAATACGTGCTTCAGAGTGGCACATCTATGATGTTCCCATCGTTGATTATAGAGTTATGCCGGCGTGCACAGGTTGATGAACGGGAGGGAGATCATTGGATACCGGCAGACAAGCCATTCCACCCACTGAGAGTGACAGGTGCAGGTAGTGTGCTGAAAAGTAAAAACAAGGAAGGTCACCACCACTATTGCAGAAGCCGGATCCTCCTCACAGACTGCCCCAGCTGAGGGAACTTTTGGGGAGATGAACTCCCAGCTTGCATCCATTCGGGAGTTAGTGTCACAGCTCCCTAGTGGGCCCTCACACTCCCAGCCCCCGCCTGACTATTTCTCCAGAGCTGAGAAGCAGACTTACTTCGATATGCAAGCTAAGATGGCAGCATCTATTGCCCAGCTCGATACCTCTTATACCAGCTTGTCCAAGGCGCATGTCGACCTCAAGTCATATTTTTACAAAGAAAAGGAGAAGAACAAAAGGAAGGGCAAATTCATGATAAAAATGTGGAGAGGGATTAAAGCGATCTTTAAATAGCGACAGCCGAGCAAGAGGATACCAGTTCAGGATGATGAGAATAGCGAGGAGTACTCGTTCGTGACAGATATTGAGGATGATGATGATTATGAGGAGGAGGAGGATGCTGATGGCGAGAGCTCTCAGCAGCACTGATTAGCCTTTTATCCTGCATTCTGCTAGTCGGATGCAGACCTCAGGGAGACCCTCAAACTATTGTTCTTTACTTTTGATATTATACAGTGGAGACACTGCAATATATTTTGTTGGGGGTGACTTTAGGAGCATATTGTATTTGTACTATGACTTTGTAGATGTGCCCTTGTCAGGCTTCTTTATTGTATGGATATTGTGTGCCCTTGTCGGGCTTATTTTGTTATGTCATGTGTTCTTGCTGAGCTTGGTGTAATTAGTTTATTTTTATTTTTCTTTCTTTACTTATTTTCTTTAGTAGATTTTAGTTTGTATTATTTTTGCTTCTTTAGTATTAGTTTCTTTTATTTTAGTTTATCTTTAGCAGTTTTGTTCTTTTATTTTTATCTCTATGGTAGTGTTTCCTTGGATTTTCTTTAGGCTACGGTTCTTTCCCAAGGAACATTTTTGAAGTGAACGGGGTGACTTTTACCTATGATAGATGGCGTGACAACTTTCTTAAGAGAATTAGTCTTGTTTTGCTATGTGGTGACTTTTGGATTATTTGGTACTAACAAAATTAGTCTCTTGTATGTGAAATGTGAATTAAGAATACCCCTCCGAATGTTAGTTTTTAAATTGAAAAAAAAAAATTGTAGGGTAAAGAATAATTTGTGTAATAAATTTTTGGCTCTTTTAATGACTCTTTTCCCACTAGTTTGCATGATATTGCTCTAGATGCTCTTATTAGGAAGTAAACTTGATCTGTCTTGACTAGTTCATGTGTCATGTGTGCTGGAATTTGTGTAAATAATTCTTGTGTTTACTCTATCATCTAGAACTTGCCCGGTTGGTCTTTCAATGCTAATTATAATTACGGTTGGTTGGAGAAATGACCTTAGGCATTCTTTGTGTTATTTGAAAAACCTCTTTTGCCTTTCAAGCTTACCATTGCATAAATATTATCACTAGTTACCCTATTTGAGCCGTTAACCTTTTCTTTGGTCACCTCATTACAAACCTTTCCCAATTTGTAAAATAATTCCCTCTTTTAAACCCGTCTCTCCTTGAACATTGAGAATGAGGCTAAAAGCCTAAGTTGGGGGTGTGGTATCAAGTTGGAAATTTGTAAGGTTGTATATTGAGTGTAGGAACCTATACCTCAAAGTGTCCACATGAAATTATTCAAGCTCCAAAAGAAAAATATTTTAAAAAAGAAGAAATATTTGTATATATATAGAAATATGGAGCCTTGAAGAAAATTAGAGAGGTATTTAAGGTGGTTCGATGTTGGTAACTAGGAGCCAATGAGGGCTATGTGGTTTGACAAGAAACAAAGGGCAACAAGAAAGAAAAATGTGAGTAGTGTTCAAGGAAGGTGTAATCACTTTTACCCAAATGTTTATCCGACCCTTCCCTAAGCCTACATTACAAGCTTAAAAAGTCCTTATGGGATCTCCAACCGAATGTTCTTGAAAAAGCGATGAATTAAAATAAGGGCAAGCCTATGGAATGATATGTTGTAACACTTGAAATTCTTTGNACCCCTTGCACTTCTTGAATTTTTTTTAATGAGGGAGTTATTCGGGTAAGAGGCATACTTGAGCCTAATTATTAGTACCAACCAAATCCATAAGTATAATGCTTAGTTGGAGAATGTGATTCGTAAATGATAGCAATACGACTTGTGATTTAAATGGTAGAACCTCATTGAGTTGTTGGTTTTGATTTGCTTGAGGACAAGCAAAAGCTTTAAATTGGGGGTGTTGATGAGTGGTGATTTTACCACTCATTTTAGCTCTTTTTCGCTAGATTTTACATCTTTTAATGTTAACATGAGGTCGTTTATGGTGTGTATTGTTCGTCTTTCAAGGAAATGATGCCATGAAGTGATTGGCGTTGAATTGAAGTGGAATGGAGCACAAATTTGTGGAAAAATCACAAAATCCTTCACTAATACCGCACCTGCGGACTTTTGGTCGCTGGTGCGACATCGCACCTGCGAAACTAGCTCAATTGTACTGAGGCCGCACCTGCGACATGGTATCCTCACCTGCGGAACCGAAGGTGCGGTAATTTGGTCTACATCTGCGGAAAAGAATAACATCACTTGGAATCGCACCTGCAATGTGGAATCCGCATCTACGAAGCCGCACCTGCAAGAATTTGTCTGCAGGTGCGGTCAACGGGCATAAACCTGGACAGATTTGTAAATCACATTTTCCCAATCCCAAACCCACATATACTCGATCTAACAAATATTTTCAGCATGTTTGGCATTGTTTTAGCATATTTTGAGTCTTGAAGACTAGAGAGAACATGTTTGGAAGCTAGG